>JAJOOH010011935.1:0-13999 GCA_029582605.1 Solanum gracilifrons | reverse complement strand
CCAGTACCAGTTACCAGCGGTGATTAGTTCCAGCCTTCTTTTGCAGTTGTGATTCGGAGACGAGGGCGAGCACTTGGCGTTTTGGGGTTTGTTCTGTCTCCTTCTTTTGTTTTAGCTAGTCTTGTTGCCTTTGAGACACGCTCTGTTGTGGTCCACTTTTGGGACTTGTACTCTTTATTAGATAGCTCTGTACTAGTGACTTCCAGGTTCTGGGAGGGATTTCTGTATATATTTATTTTGGGTTGCTTCCGTCTTGTTATCCTTGTTTAGATTATTGTTTTAGCTAGTTTCTGCCCTTTTGCTCATTGCTTGATGTTCTGGGTTACGGGTTGGCCTACCTACTGGTAAGGTATAGTAGGTGTCATCATGACTCGAGAAATCGGGCCGTGACACATAGGGACATAATGTCATTCCTTAAACTCTACACCTTGCCAATCACTAGTTTTCCTTTCCTTCTTAATTGGCCTTGCAACCAAGTAAACTGCTTATGAGAGTCAGGATTAGCTTGTAAATTTGCAATCAACTGTGTAAGCTCTGAGTCTGAGTGCCAACTATCCACAATAGCTTGAAAGAGATCAGTGTTGGTTGGGGAAATCACCAAAGCAAGTAACTCAACCCCAGTAACTCTCGACAGTGCATCAACAACTTTGTTCTCAACTCCTTTTTTGTACTCAATAGAATAGTCAAATGGCATCAACTTTGTTAACCACAATAACTGTGAATTTGTGTGCAACTTCTCTTCCATAAGGTACTTCAAAGCTCTTTGATCAGTCATTATAATAAACCTCTGACCTAACAAGTACTGAGACCACTTAGTAACAGCTTGGACAATGGCCAATAACTCTCTATCATAAACTGACATAGCAGCATGTCTTGGAGATAATGCCTTGCTAATAAAGGCTATAGGATGTCATTCTTGCATAAGAACAACACCAATTCCATAACCAATAGCATCAGTTTCAACAATGAAAGTTTTGTTGGCATCAGATAAAGCTAATACAGGAGATTGAGTCAAAGCTCCCTTTAATTGCAAAAATGCCTCCTAAGTTGTGTGGTGCCATTTGAATTTATCTTTTTTAGTTAGATCAGTAAGAGGTTTACAAATAACTCCAAATCCTTGTATAAATCTTCTGTAATAACCAACCAAGCCTAAAAAGCCCCTTAATTGCTTAAGAGTAGTTTGGACAGGCTAATCCCTTACAACTTTGATCTTTTGAGGATCGGTAGAAACACCTTCTGATGTGATAAAGTGACCAAGGTATTCAATTCTATGGACACCAAAGAAACATTTACTTTTCTTGGCAAATAGTTGATGTTCCACCATTTTCAAAAAAATAGACCTCGGATGTAATATGTGTTCCTCCATAGTTCTACTATATATTAGTATGTCATCAAAAAACACCAAGACATGCTTCTTTAGAAAATTCTGGAACACAGTGTTCATCAAACCTTGAAATGTAGCTGGGGCATTTGATAAACCAAAAGGCATGACTAAGTATTCAAAAAGTCCCGAGTGTGTTCTAAAAGCAGTCTTAGGCACATCCTCATTTGCCATTCTTAGTTGATGGTATCCAGACCTTAAGTCTATTTTAGAAAATATTTTAGATCCTCCTAGTTCATCCAATAGATCTTCTACAATAGGGATTAGAAACTTGTTCTTTATAGTAAACTTATTCAAGTCTCTATAGTCTACACATAGTCTCCAGGTGCCATCATTTTTGCCTACTAATACCACTGGTGATGCAAAAGGATTGCAGCTAGGTTGAATGATCCATTGATCCAACATTTGTTGTACAAGACCCTCAATAATATTCTTTTTCACTGAAGGATATCTATAAGGTCTCTTATTCACTGGTTCAGCTCCAGAATGCAACACAATCTTATGATCAAATACACCTCTAGAAGGTGGTAAACCAACAGGTTCTTCAAATAATGCAGAAAATTCTGACAATACCTCTGGTAGTGCAGGGTCTTCTTCAAGATCTTTATCAGCTGCTACTTCTAATAGATGCCACTTGTCTTCATCACTGCCTGAGGAATTACTTGAATCATACAAAGCTGAGACTGATTTTCGGAGTGTTTGGTCAGTTTCCCAGCACTAGGAGTTAACACTTGACTGCCAGACCCTCTGAGTAAGTGCTTCCTTCCCTTGTACCAAAACTCCATTGTTAAATTTCTGAAATTCAACTTGATATCACCCAACGTTAATAGCCATTGGACCCCAACACAACTCCACAAGAACCTAAAGGTAATAATAGCAAATCAGCAGAGAACTCCGCTCCTTGTAGTAACCAAGTTACAGTTGTCATCTTGTCCACCCGCATGCTACCATTTGTTGCAGCTACCATCTCAGGTTTAATAAACTTCACTTCACACCCCAATTGCTTGACCAGATCAGGATCAATGAAGTTATGAGAACTTCATGTATCAATTAGTATGTGTAATGCCATTTTTGAGTGATAACCAGTCACCTTCAAGGTTCTAAATCCCAAAGACCCATTTAACGCATGCATAGAGATCTCCATGTGTTCCACAGGTGGTCCCAACTCTAGTTGTTCATTCTGTTCCTCTTGTAATTTTCTACCTTGTTCATGCATTGAATCCTGCCCTTCTTCTACTTCTTCCACTTCCAACAGATACAACTGCTTGGAATTCTTACACTTATGCCCAGGCATGTACTTTTCATTGCAAAAGTAACATAACCCCTTTGCCCTTTTTTCATTCATCTCCTATATGCTCAAAGTTCTTCTATTTACTGCCTTAGAAAAACTAGAAGTATTTGTACCAGGTGTAGATAATAGAGGCTTATTGTTACCAATCCTTTGGTCCATGAATCTTTTTGCACCCATCTGAGACTGATTAGATATTGGATGTCTCACAGCAGTTAAGTATGCTTCTTGCATTCTTGCAGTCCTGTATACCTGTGATAAAAAAGTCGAATTGGCGATCTTCACAACAATGTTCAGCTCATGTTTTAACCCTCCAATAAAGCAACTGATTGCATTCTCTTGTGACAAATTCACCCTAGTGAGATGTCTTTCAAACACTGATTGATATTCCTTAACACTCCCCACTTGTTTGATATTCTTGATTTCCTCCATGGGATCATCAAAATCTGTCCCAAATCTCTCCACCATAGTTATCACATACTCATTCCAAATAGCTGGTTCTAAGTACTGTCTGTATCTCATAAAAGAAAGATGCCATTGAATGGCTTCTCCTTCCAGTTGCATTGCAGCTACTGTTACCTTTTCCTCTGCAGCTACATTCTCCATGGAGAAAAATTGTTCAATCTTGAACAACCACGATCTCAGATTTTCCCCTGCAAATCTGAGGAATTCCATTCGAGACCATCTTGAGAAGTTTGAATGATGGGTGTTGTAGCTGGTAGGACTCCTGGGTCTATGACTTCTCCCTTCAGAGTGGTGAATTCTCTCATCTGAATGTCTTGCAGTCGAAGGACCATCTTCCATAGGAGTTTTCTCCCTCCCAGATTCTCGATTAGTGACCAACTGTTCCTTCAATTCCATGACCACTTGATCCAATCTCTTCAGGTTTGTAACTTTCCCTGCCAGCGTTCCCATTTTTTCTGCCAAATTCTGCATCATTTCCTTCAATTCGCCCATTTCTTTTGAAGAATTATTAGCAGATCTTGTTCCTTTCGTCATTAAAATCCAAGGATAGAGTAGCTCTTATACCAATGTTACTCGATTGCAGGAATTCACAATGAATTCGAGGATCGAAGCACTGTTTCAGGATTTCTCGAGAAAACAGTTAGTGATGAAGAAGAAGAAGAAGAATAGAAAGAGAATTTTGTATATTCCATATATGAATGTAACTGATGATTACAATGTCTATTTATAAAGAACTTGACTGACTTATTCCATCTAACAAAAATCAGTTACAACTAACATCTAACTAACTACCACTACACTGATTATTGTAGCTTAACAGTGTTTAACTAACTTTGTCAACTAACTTTTGAATTCCAAATTACTGTAACAGTTTCCACATGTCATCATCCAGAAGATCCTGACTTGTGTAACTCTGAAACAGAGACCAATTGTTTCTCTTGTTTCCAAAAAAAATGGCGTCAAATAATAAAATCATTGGATGGCAATCTCAATTTAGTGCAAACACATTCTGAAATGATAATTGTGGATACTGCGACTCATCTCACTTGTACCCTCACGCATCCTGTGTATGCTTCGATACAGATCTCTACCATATCGATCCATTTATTAAACTTGCCGCAGACAACATCAATTTCAAGGAGCTCTATTTGTTCATACCACCTACTTTTAGGTATTGTGCATCTCCCGAAATTTTAGATTCCAGATTTTTAACCATTCTCCATATAAAAGGAAATTGCAACATGAATGTTATTCGAGAATTTGATGTAATGCCTTCATTGAAAGAGTTGTATTTTCATTCTGTTTGTATTTTTTCGTGTACCTTGTCCAATTTTATACCGAAATGTCCTTACCTTGTTGAGTTTACTTTGATAAATTGTGACAACCTTGTTGACTTCATAGTCCCCCGTCTCAATTATCTCAAAAAGCTTCATGTCATTAGTCGCAAAAAAAATTAAAAACTTGAAGTAAAAGCTCAAAATCTCCTCGAGTTTCACTTGTGTAGTTCAACCTTCACCAAAATTGATCTGTCCGCTTCTACTAAACTACAACTCCTCCATATAGATTCTACATATGTTCCCGACTCATTTCCTCATGACATTTGCTCAACATTCCCATATCTAAAATCCTTATATCTTCAATTATGTAGAGGATTGAAAAAAAATCAAAATTGTGAGTCCTCAATTGGAGTGTTTGACCCTAAATAACATCGTAGATTTGGACAAAGCATTCATCATTACTCCTAATTTACATAAGTTCAACCTAATCAATACTTTTAAATTCTAAACCCCGTGTCCTATAGTGGGATCAAGGAAAATGGAAGTTGAGATGGGTGCTTGTGCAACCAATAGCTTGCTTGAGTTGAGAACTTTTGCTGAAAAGTTGGGTGAAAGTATCACGTTGTCCTTGGAAACTGACACAACTGGAGCAAAGGTATGTACTTTGAATCTTACATCATTAGTACTTTCCTACAATTTGAGAGTAAATTATTTACCCATTCGATTTCCTTTGATGTTTGACAAGTCATTTCGTGTTGAATATATATTATTTTTCATTGATTATGAAGGAAGTAACATTTCAAAGCAACCTTGAACCACTTTTGTATCAAGCGCATAAATTTGGTAATACAATCTTCATTTAAATCAAGATATGAATCTTTTCTTGCTGAAGTTTTTGGTTACTTTCATCCGCGAACCTTGGTGGTGACAGTGAATTCAGATGCCCGAAAATATGACTTTATACAGGTATTCTGCAATATTATTATGACGTCATTTTTCACCTTAATAATTTCCCATCTTCACTTATGTTATGAATTTGTAGGTCCTAATGAATGAGCTGGAAGGTTGGAGTAGAGACGGCAGGGGCGGATCTCTATGTTTGTGTGGGGGTGCCACGGCACCCAACGATCTCGGTTAAAACTTTGTATATATATGTGTATATGTGTAAGAAATTGTTATATATTAAATTTGCCACCCATTGAACAAAATGGTTATAGGTGCCGTTGGCAAAAGAAACGGGATCCCACACCCGCAATGCGGGTTCGATCCTCGCTCTCAACATTATTATTATTTGGATTGCTCTTGTATGAACTGAAAAGGCTTCTCAGCTCTTTCTTTCTTTCTTTTTTTATCTTTTTTTTTTCAGTGGTTCTTATTTATACTATTCTTTATTAATTCAAATTGACTTTTTTTTTTTTTTTGTAATTAGTTCTTAATTTTTTTTATTTTCTGTTTTACTAATTATTGATATTTTGATATGAGTATTACGTGTGTATTCTCTATTAATTAATGAGTATTGTATTATGAACATCACATAAATATTAGTACGAATATATTTAAATTGTATTTTTTTTAAAACATAAATTTTAAAAAATGATGAATATTATTATGTTAGAGTTCTTTTAATTTTAAGGTTCTTCCGATTTTCACGTTCTTGATAAGTAAGATGGTTGGGTTGAAGTGATTTTTCATCCTTTCTCTACTATATATATGCAACAACACATAAAGACAATGAAATATTAATATATTAAGTTAACACTGTTACATGGTTTATACAAATTCGATTTTTAATGTGGAATTTTTTTTTCCTCGAGAATAAGGCCTTTAATTCCAAAAAAATAAATTGAATTGTTTAGTTATCTCTAATCTTAGAATGTCTAAAAGAAAATATTACTAACATGCATGTTTAATCAATTTATTTTATAAAAATCGAAAAAGATAAATAACTTGAATTGTAACCCAAAATTAAAGGAACCAACCCGTTTATCTTATTGGGCGATGTGACACCCACGACCTCCAAATTCTAGATCCGCCTCTGAGAGACGGTACCAAACGTTACAAACGTAGTGAGTACATGTCTTGGTACAGTGCATTGAAAAGCTTTACAGTCCTCGGATCAACTGCATTTGCAAGACAAGAAAGGGAAGCCCGGGTTGATAAGTCTACACTATGTGCGGGGTCAGGGGAAGGGTCGAACCAGAAGGAGCTATCAGTAGACTTACCCAACATTTCTACAATTACAAGACAAGAAAGGGAAGCCTGATACGGTAAGCAGCCGCTCTGCTCAGATTCTGGGGAAAGACAGGAACAACAGTGCATATTGTTCATAGCCTTACCCAACCTTTCTACAATTACAAGAGAAGGCGCTCATCAAATTAACTTGGAGTTTGAGTGGTAATTGTCTCATAACAAACATTTGTTTTGTTATATCTATATAGCTGAACTAATCAATAAAATTGTAACTTTAATGCAGGTATAAATGAATCAGAATCGCAACTATGCAAGAGTAATTCTATGTTGGTGGAACACAGGATTGGTGCGCAAGTTACAAACGGAGCCTAATTTAGGAGGGTTTTTTTTTTTTTTATGTATTATGCCTTAGTATGACAATATTAGTTATGAAATTAATCATCCCTATTGTATTTTTGTACAATTTTTTGATGTTTCATCGGATCTGTATGATTTAGTCCTCCTTGAATATTTGATACATGAAATTTGTGATTCTTGCTTAAACTGGTATCTTACAATATATGTCATAATATGTATACTTTACTAATGATGGTAAAACATCGCACGGGAACTATTGAAAGGTTGAAAGCTGAAACATTCAAAATTTGCTTTGTGTAGTATCTTTGGTTTGTTGTGTGTAGGGATGGCAATGGGGCGAGGTGGGGCGAGGTGGGGGGGGGAGGGTTTGTCTCCACCCGCAAAATTTCAACCTATCCCGCCCCGCCCCACATAAGCACTTTCACAACTTGTATAGATTTAAGAAAAACAGAGAAAGTGACTTTGTCTTTCTCTGATGTTTGTATGTGTGTATTCATTTTTGGAAATTTAGCATGGTATAGTAAATATGTGGAGTTCAATTAAATTACTCAACTTAGATATTTGTATCAATTAAATCACTTAACTAAATTTATTATTAAAAATATCTAACATGAATTATTTTTTATGTCAGGTAAACATACACCCTACAAATAAATAAAATAAAAAAACTATTAAATAGTTTTTACGGGCAAACTTAATTTGATAAAATTGTATATTTAAAACTTACAATGTATCATAACGAATGTTTTCCTACCAAAAAGGAAAAAAGAAAGAAAGAGTAGTCACCGGTAAAATACGTACTAAGATGAAGAACATAAAATAGAGAAATAAGGAAAGAAGATGAATTTTCAAGTGGATAAGATTTGGGAATGAAATACTTGTAAGGAACAAAACTTATAGTGTCATGATTCGAGACTACCCCTAGTTGTAACACGATGCGCTTAGAGTGATAAGTGACCCCAAACTTTTAGGAGAGATGGTCACACCTCAATAGAATGATGTAAAATCTTTCTGAGTAGAACACTAAGTTGCTAATGGAAACCACCCTCAAAACCAGGGTTCAAATCCAGCTAAAGCCCTTTCGGAGTAAACCTTTCCACCGTGTATTCTTTGCTTCCCTGAACACCTCCAGATCTCCACTGGCATGAAATTGCATATGTGAGCCAAAGGGAATAAGCGTGCCTGATCCTATACAATCCATATGTACAAAATGGGGAAGTGATCCCTTTTTGTTTGGCTCATATTCACGTGTTCGTGTTCAATCATCTGGCAGTGATTATGACATACTCACAGAAAATTTTGGAGGTCAGTTGTTTTTTGCTGGAGAGGCTACGATTCGACAACATGCAGCCACCATGCATGGAGCCTATTTGAGTGACTTAAGAGAAGCTTCTCACATTTCTCAATCCATCAAAGCGAGGCAAAACAATCCAAGGAAAATTGTATGTTGTCCACAAAAATTTGTTAACAGGGTTGACACTATAAACGCATCGACAGAATGAGAACTTCTTAGTTTCATTTTGATAGCAGTCTCCACAGTATATATATCTTTGCATAATTTATTTGTACAAATTTGTGGTCATCCAATGATCTCTATTGCTTGTAACAAGGGAAGCTATTGCTCTCTGCTCCAGTGCTTCCCATTAATGAAGTTACAAGGCCTGAAATTTCTCTGAGGTACATGCTAATTAGCATTGTTACGTTATCTATGGAATTTAACCTTAATTTTACAGAAATTGCTTGCAAAGAAAGCGGTAGCTGAATGTTTCATTGATTACAAGGTGATTGTGGGCCAATTTGTGGCTCGCTTAATATAACTAGTTAAGTTTGCGTGTTTTACATTGCCTATCACATTAATTAATAGTAGTAATAAATATATATATATATAAAGAACAAATTGTTACCAAACACAATATTAATCTAATATATGAATAATCTACTTCTTAACCAACCACAAAATGACCCCTTCGTATAATAAATAAGCTTTATATGAGATATTTATTTTGGATGTGCCGGCGCCTTTTCATATTTTGAATTCTTTATTACATATGGGAACACTCTTAAAGAGACATCTCAAAGTTATTTTCTAAAGACTCTTCTTTTTTACATTGTCTCTAGAGCTGGAAATAGATCCACCTGAATAGGCAAGGAAAATATTGGTGCACTCCATTAGTAAGGAATAACTTTAGAAGGAAAATGCATCAGGACCAACCAAGGTGAAGAGTTCTAGCTCTGTGCCTGATATGATTATGAAACAATGTCGGTGTTGTAATGTTGTAATGATGATTTTGATGATTCACAAACCTATTTAAAGGACCTGGTAGCTATGATGGACTTTTTCCAAAGTCAACAATCCAACTATATAAGGGCCATTTATTTTATTTAGACCTGATATGCATGTGCAAAGCACGTACACTTAACTAGTTATATTAAGAGAACCACAAATTGGCCCACCATCACATTGTAATCAATGAACACTCTACCAATTTCTTTGTAAGCAATTTCTGCAGACTCAAGGCTAAATTCCACGGATAACGTAACAATGCTAATTAGCATGTACCTCAGAGCAATTTCAGGCCATGTAACTTCATTAATGGGAAGCATATCAAGTCTAGTTTTCTTAAGAGTAGCTAAATTGTCAGGATCTTTGAGCACAGAGGAAGCTGTTGTATAATTTCTTGCTCTAACCCCTTCACAAGAAATTTTTTACTTGGAATTGTTGTGAAATAATCTTGGAAAATTGAGAGGGGAACCTAAGTAAGAGAACTTGCACAATCAACCAACTCCACTCGGTCGACTCTTGTTCATCCATTTTATATACATCATGTCATGAGTAGAGCAGAATAGGATTACACTTTTTTTCTTATAAGCATCAATGCAGAAGAGTCTGGGAAACCATATTTTCCCACCCAGATGATAGTGATCTCCCTTCCTCAACGCGCGAACTCCCCTATACTATCCCCTATATTTTCTGAGTGGAACACTAATTGCTAATGGAAAACACCCCGAAACCAGGGTTCAAATCCAGCTAAAGCCCTTTCGGAGTAAACCTTTCCACCGTGTATTCTTTTCTTCCCGAACACCATCAGATCTCTACTAGCAGGAAATTGCATATATGAGCCAAAGGGAATAAGCGTGCCTGACCCTATACAATCCATATGTACAAAATGGGGAAGTGATCCCTTTTTGTTTGGCTCATATTCACATGTTTGTGTTCAGTCATCTAGCAGTGATTATGACATACTTACAGAAAATCTTGGAGGTCGGTTGTTTTTTTCCTGGATAGGCTACTATTCGACAACATGCAACCAACATGCATGGAGACTATTTGAGTGGCTTAAGAGAAACTTCTCGCATTTCCCAATTTATGAAAGTGAGGAAAAACAATCCAAGGAAAATTGTATCAAAGAATGTTGGACCAAGCAATGATGTATTGGAAGAGTTGTTCAAAAAGCCAGATTTAGCGTTCAGGAAGTTCTTATTTGTATTTGATCCCCTCACTTGTGATTCTAAATCTTTAGGACTCGTGAGAGTTACTTTTGGAAAACCATGAATTTAATACATAAAAGGCAAATAATATACCAAGAAGTTGTTGTATAATTTCTTGCTCTAACCACTTTATTAGCAACCTAGTGTTCCACTTAGAAACATCATTCTGTTGAGGTGTGTGGCCATCTCATTTCATTTTTAATCGTTTTAAAGATTCATTAGCAACCTTTTTAAAAAATAAAATGTTGAGGCATATTATCTGCCTCTTCTGTATTAAATTCATGGTTGGATTCTCCAAAAGTAACATTCATGAGTCCTAAAGATTTAGAATCACAAGTGAGGGGATCAAATACATATAAGAACTTCCCAAATGCTAGATCTAGCTTTTTGAACAACTCTTCCAATACATCATTGCTTGGTCCAACATTCTTTGATATAGTTTTCCTTGGATCGTTGCCCTCGCTTTCATGGATTGGGAAATGTGAGAAGCTTCTCTTAAGCCACTCATATAGGCTCCAGGTGGCTGGATGTTGTCGAACTGTAGCCTCTCCAACAAAAAACAACCGACCTCCAAGATTTTATGCGAGTATGTCATAATCATTGCTAGATGACTGAACACAAACATGTGAATATGAGCCAAACGAAAAGAGATCACTTCGCCATTTTATACATATGGATTGTATAGGATCAGACACGCTTATTCCCTTTGGCATATATATGCAATGACATGTCATTGGAGATCTGAAGGTGTTCGGGGAAGCAAAGAATACACGGTAGAAAGGTTTACTCTGAAAGGGCTTTAGTTGGATTTGAACCCTGGTTTCGGGGGTGGTTTCCATTAGCAACCTAGTGTTCCACTCAGAAAGTATAAGGGATAGTATAGGGGAGTTCGCGCATTGAGGAAGGGAGATCACCATAGTCTGGGTGGGAAAGTATGGTTTACCAGACTCTTCTGCATTGATGCTTATAAGAAAAAAGGTGTAATCCTATTTTGCTCTACTCATGACATGATGTATATAAAATGGATGAACAAGAGCCGACCGAGTGGAGTTGGTTGATTGTCCAAGTTCTCTTACTTAGGTGCCCCTCTCAATTTTCCAAGATTATTTCACAACAATTCCAAGTTAAAAAATTCTCTTGAAGGGGTTAGAGCAAGAAATTATACAACAGCTTCCTGCGTGCTCAAGAAGTCAATTTATACATAGAATGTTCGAGATAAAGTAAGAAAAAATATTTTTAACTGCACAAGTGAGATCTCATTCACATGAGCTAGGAGACCATCTCTAACTTTTGCAACTTCACTACTTAAATTGTTGGTCATTAATTTGAACACTCTAGAATCATATTGCTAATCTTTTTGCACCTCCGATCAACAACAATAACATATCCAGTGAAATCCCCAATTGTATAGAGGTTGGGATATCTTTAATTTGCTGAGAACAACATTTTGGGGTAGGTTTTATTCCTTTTGGTATATGGTTTGTACACTGGGTTTCTCCAATTGTTAATAAAATCATTTACCTTATCAAGAAAAATAAAAAAATATAGGTCAACTTGATTGCGGACGAGCTCAATTGTCTTTCCTTTCAAACAAAACTATCATGACATTAGCTAATTGCATCACATTCTTTATGATAGAGGGAGACTAAACTTCCTTTCCGAAACTAAAGAATAGAATTACATGACATTTGCTAACTGCACCAAATTCTTACTATAGAAGAAGACTAGTTTTTAGAGTGGATTCCTTTTCTAAACTAAAGAAATGAATTACCTTCATTCATATCATTTCAGTTCGTATCTAAATACGAACAAACATTATAGGTTTGTCTAAAAGGAAGTACTGCTAGTCTTTAACTACTACTACACTGTAAAAAAAAAGGAAACACACATAAAAAACCTGTAGCATATCAAGGCTAGTTGTATTAAGAGTAGCTAAATTATCGGGATCTTTTTTCCAGCATTGACTGGATATGTAGATCCAAATATTGGTGCAGGAAAAAAGATCCCGACACTTTAGCTACTCTTAAGAAAACTAGCCTTATGTGAGCATTAAGGCCATGTAACTTCATTAATGGGTAGCATATCAAGTCTAGTTCTCTTAAGAGTAGACTTGATATGCTTCCAAAGTAGCTAATGAAGTTACATGGTCTGAAATTGCTCAGAGGTACATGCTAATTAGCATTGTTACGTTATCCATGAAATTTAACCTTGAGACTGCAAAAATTGCTTGCAAAGAAAGCGGTAGAGTGTTTCATTGATTACAATGTGATGGTGGGTCAATTTGTGACTCTCTTAATATAACTAGTTAAATGTACGTATTTTGTACATGCATATATTATTGTTAAATTTCTATATACCAAAAAGTTGAAATATAAAATAGGAAATGCTGAAATTAACAATAGTAATTTTACCATTTATATTTTATTCACTAAATAAAAAAAAATACTATGAAGATGAATAATTAATAGATGATATACTCGAGCATTTTTTGTTATTCTTCATTTGCAGTTTCTCATTCTCTTTTCTTCTCATGTTGAATTGTGCAATTTCTTTCCTATGATAACATCAATCTTAGTAAATTGGTTCTTAAAAAGCAAATTCAAATTTTAATTCTGTAAGTGATTTTACATAATAGTGGAGAATGACTCTTCATATTCAACTTTTAATTTTAAAAATTATGGGTATGAGTAATAATTAACATTCAATAATTAGGCGAAAGAATGTATCACATTCTCATAAATAATATCTCTAAGGCAAAAGTAGATATTCTAATTTGGACAATTACTACTTAACTATGTATGGGTCCAGCCAATAATCTGGAGACTGGAGTTTCACAATTTTCCAGTCATAGTTTAAAATTTTACATCAACAATAAATAGCTTCTCATCACAGTATGTTTATACTAAAGTAGAACACTCTATCAAGAGCCAAATAAGCATATCAAATTAACTGATTAATCTTTAATTATGAACTTCATCAATAATTAAGAAATATAGTAGAACATGAATTGTATATCACTAATTTCTTCATGTAGAACACAAGATATTCCAATAGAAAAACAGAATCATAAAAAAGTATATATATATATATATAAAAGGACATATAAAATACTTAGGCTAGATAAGGAGGAGCAGCTAAAATACTTAGGCTAGACAAGGAGGAGCGGCTAAAAACAAAAGGAAATTATTGCACAAATAAAATGATGAGCAAGATTAACTTTTTGCATGATAATATCTCATCCTCCACTTATCATTTACATGAAAATCATGCTAGGCATTTTATAACAGTAGCTAGGATGAACTTTGAGTAAATAAAATTAATGTGCATTAAATTAGTTCATTGATTTTAGTCCATATCAAATTTATTTAATGGGAAAATTCTTCAAATACTCTTGATTTTTACAGCAAAAAAGAAATTGATTATTAATGTAAATTTGATTCATGTACTGATTTAAATGAATTATTTATTAAATTGTTCAATACAAATCTTTTAAAATCTTGCTTTTAAATTGCAATGGAAAAATCTTCTGCAATCTTGCATTAACACGGGAAA
>JAJOOH010011934.1:0-14364 GCA_029582605.1 Solanum gracilifrons | reverse complement strand
AAAATTTTTCTAAGTTACAAAGGTCGGACCCACCCAAACTTGTGTCATTATGGAAACTAAACTCTTGAAATGTACTAAACACTTATATTATGTCATATAAAGAATCTGAGTTTAGATTCTACAATTTATTTATATTGAAAAAATTATACGAAAAGTATTATTAGTTAACTTAGTTAATGATTCAAAATATTTAGAAAAAAAGTAAATTATTTGACTTTAAAAACAGTAACACTTTTACATAAAATACCACGAAAAAATCATACCCTTCTCTAAGGAAGTGAGGGATCTTTGAACCAACTCCCTAGCTGCAACCTTTGATGTTATCACAAGAAAACTAGCCAAAACAATTAGCAAAAATGCCTTCAATCCTTTTTTTTTTTTTTTGCTTAAATATATCTACTGCTTGAATTATGATAATTGTTGGAAACTAATGAACATTTTGCCTCTATTTATAGTATTGATCATTTGAACTTGTGAGCTAAAATTGAAAATTTGCATGAGTAGATATGTATGTACTAGACTAGTAATTAATTAAGTTGGCAGATTATATATTAGACTAGTTATTTATTGCATTTTCGTAATTATCTTTATATGGCTAAGAATTAGCTATATCCAAAATTATATAAATGTCTTAAATTATCAAGTCTCTTTATAACATTATCGTTATCTGCGAGTCAGATATTTTTTTAAATTGTTATAACACAATATTATTTCAAAAAGGGAGAGGCTCAAATATGTTATCAAAATTTTAAAATAGGCTCATTTATGTCACCCGTTAAAAGTTTGGTTCATCTATGCAATTGCTGATAAAGAAAAGGCCCATCCATGCCATTTTTTTTAACTCATGCAATACCATTTTTTTACATCCCAAACAACTTTTAACACTTTTCAATTAGAGTTTTTGGATCAAAATCTTCCTTAAAGAACACCAACAACACATAAAGAACATTAACAATTCACAAATTTTAAACTTCTTCCATTTTTCACGAAATCACCTCAAATTTCAAGAGTAGTTTCCCTCTGAGCTAGATACCAAAACTCAATATTTTTTAAGCTCGAATTCAACCTAACTCAACAAGACCCACTTGAAATTTCTTCAAAGTTTCAAAACGTCAACATTCTTTAATGGACGAATTTTCTCCACAACTTCAAATTATTTGAAATTTTGAACATAGAGTAAAAAAACACTAGGGAACAAAAATCTAAAGTCGAAAACAACTACAAAAATACGAATCAAAGAAAATTTTTAAAATTTTAGGACTGATTTTCGTTTTTATGGAATATTTTTTTAAATACGGGTGAATTTTTTAAACTCTACAAATAATTTTAGAATTTTGGTATTTTTAAAAAGAAATTAATGATGTAGCCGAAATTTGAGATGATTTCGTGAAGAATTGAAGATGTTGAAAATTTGAGAGTTGTTCATTTCTTCATGTGTTCTTAAAGAAGAAGAAACAAAAAGAGTATATTTGATCCAAAAACTTCATTAGAGAAGTGTTAAACTTGTTTGGGGCGTAAAAAAATGGTTTTGCAAAACTAGAGTTAAAATAATGGTTATGGATAGGCCTTTTCTTTAACATCAATGGCATAAATGTGCCAAACTTTTAACGAATGACATATCTTTTCCCTTTTAAAAAACATATAATATAACATAACATAACATGCAAAATTGATTCCAAAATAAACTTGGACGCTATAACCAAAATATAAATCGTGACTGAATAATAGGAGCAAATTAAATTTCAACCAAACTTAGTGAAAGTAACTAAAGTCACTTATGTACCTTATTTTTATATCAATAAATTCACCTTGTTACTTAAAAATAATTTTAACCGAGAAATAGATTTTCTTTACTATTTTTCAGAATATTTAATCAATTATATTTTTAAAATTATGAATTTTATATTTAATAATAGTTGTTATTTTTTATATAATTTTACCCATAAATTTACAATCATATCAAAAGTACTAAAATTAGATAAATCTACATAAATTTACAGTCATATCAAAAGTACTAAAATTAGATAAATCTAATACTGTGTCCACCCCAGTCTATGAGAAAGACATGGAGCAAACTCTTATTCGACTAATTAAACATTTCTTTTTCCATGATGAGATTATGTATCTACGCCATTTATTTGGTGAAATCTGAGTTTGTGAAGGAATCGACAAATATTCATCGATCTTTTTAAGCGTTAAAACTTGAGAAATTATTCGGTAAACTGAATCGTAAAATTTATATGCAATAATATTCATATTAATTGATATATAATCTTAGAATTTAAAATATGATTTGAGAAATAAGTATACATGGTTCAATTTATTCAAATTTCATATCGAAAAGTTACACTTTGAAGATAAAAAGCTTCCTATCAAAGGTGGTTACATATCGAGATCTCACACCTCTAGTGGGGTGTGTTTGGCGTGCACATGTGGAGTCCATGTGGCATTTTTAGCACACACATGGATGCTTCCGTTAAACAGAAGGGCAAGTGTGGTCTAATAGTTAGACGAGAAAGGCATTTTTGAGCCGAAATATAGTTTGAGGGTATATTTAAGCTATTTCGAATAGTTAAAGGGTAGTTTTGACCATTTCCTTAGTCGTCTATGTGGAGGTGAGGTCTGTTTGACGTGTACATGTGGCATTCATGTGGCGTCCTTTCGTTAACTAGAAGGGTAGGTGTGGCCCAATAGGTTGACGGGAAGGGTATTTTTGAGCCGAAATGTAGTTTAAGGGTATAATTAAGCTATTTCGGATAGTTTAATGATAGTTTTGATCTTTTTCCATATATATAATGCAATCTAAGAAATGATGAATATCTTGTTTCAAATAAATCAAAATCAATTATTATTTCTATTTTTTCCATTTTCCACTCTTTTTTTTCAATTTTATTTCTTCATAGGATTCTGTACAACAGAAAGATGTGGTTTTGAAGACAGTAACTATAAACCAGATAACCGAAACATAAATTTTTATTAAATATTCTTAGCATAAGGTGTTAACTAATCACGATTCGCCACATCAACTATTAATAATTTATAATCATATTATTATATTACAATTATTCTACGCCACTTCATCGTAGTGCTATGTGATTAATTAATTGAAATTACATCTTAATGGAAAAATAATATGATTAAACCATTTAGCCGATCAATATAAACTGTCCAGTATTTTTGAGACAGTTTTTAACATATAGTTGTATATACACTGAATTTGTCTTGAATACTACACTTTTAATTAATAATTTGTTATTTTTTTTTGTAATTTTGTTGTTGGATCTGTTGAATAAAAAAATGTCTAGGTTCAATGTGTATTATATAGGTGCATAAAGACAAGTCAATTTACTGTTAACCCTACATGGCTACATGTTCCTTGCCAAAAATTGATGCTTCACGTTCTAAGTATATTTGCGATTGATATTCGTTTTGGGGTTTCGAATAATTTAGATTGATCCGTAAAAAAAAAAAATTGTTTGTTATGATTTTTGGAAACATTTGTTTGGTACTCATATGACATTTTTCTCCACTAACAACTTATAGACCATTTAAGATCACGATTTAAGAATAATTTTTTACATAAATTAATAATTTATGAGATTACGATCTAGATTTTTATAAGGTGCTGTAACCATTGAGACGCCAATTTGATATTTCTCTTGTAAGATCAAATATTATACATGAGTTTAATGTTGTTTGGAAAAAATAGTTTTCAATAGCGTTATATTTGTATGACTTTTTAAAACAAAACTATTTTCACAAATCACACGGCATACGACCCATTGGGAGAGAACTGGTCTTTATTAAGACATTCTTTAGTCTTATTGGAACTTGAATTCGAAATCTCTTATAAGTCTTGTGACAATATTATATAGAGATCGAGGACACGTTCCATTTTTCTGTATTTCACTGTGTTTAATATGATACGAAATATTTTTTACTCAAGGCATTTTTTACATTTGAGAAATATTTCCTTAATAAAATATTCATTTCTAGAATTTGATACCTTTAATATTTTTTTCTTTAATCTTTTACCTAAGGGAAAAATTGTTCACCAAAGAGGGAACATGACTTCAGTAGTCACTTTGAGGTTATTTTATATTACATGGCATTATTTATTTTCCTGAAATTTACTTTACTATTTAATTAACTCTCATGCAAAAAAAAAAAAACTATTATGTGCCTCACGTTATTGACGTTAATCTCACAGATTAGTAGATCCAAAGTTTATCGACCCATTTATGTAAGAACATGAGTCCACATATAATTATGAATCAGAAAGAAATCTCAAACAACTAAGATCGAAATAAAAAAAATCTCTTAGGCTATCCTTTAGCTCTTAGGTCACTTTCTTGTATCAACTACCAAATTATATAAAATGAAAAAAAAAATCTACTTTGACTTTTTTTAAAGTGAGATCCACACTATTTAGGAATTAGGATTATATTAATATGAAGTTAAGAGCTTTTAATTATGTTTCCAAGTCAAAATGTCAAATGATTTCTTATTTAAGCTTTCATTTTCAGTATCTCTCTGATTCTTTAGGATAATAGTTAAACAAATATTGTCAACTACAATTATTGTTTATGGGAATAATAATTAAGCAAACCTAATGACTTACTCATAAGTCATAATGTCAAATGCTATTTTTTGTTATTTAAGTTTCAAATCCTTTCGAATCTTTAAAAGGAAAATAAAAAAGAATTCAAAGAACAAATAGAGTGGATTATAAGAAAATTGAACGTGAAGGATACAGCCAATTGATTTTTTTCTTCTTAAGTTATAAGCAAAGTAATATTATTAATTAATAAGAATAATAGAGAATTTTATTAGTTCAATGGGTAGTTTACTTAAATTTTTATTTTGTCAATGAATATTCGACTATCTTGAAAAATCTTCTTTCGTTTTTTCTTATTCTATCCTCAATTTTAAAGTAGACTAGTTAGTTGACTATCTGAACTCTCACCTTATTAGTAAAAATTCGATTTCACACCTTGTAATCTCTTCCTCGTCTTTCTTGTCCCCTACCGCCAATTTTTTTAATAAAAAAGTAGTAATAAGAATACTAATTATCACGTCTACTCCTTCACATGGTCTTTGTCTTATTGGTTCATTTTCTTTACTTTTATGTCCCTTATATTTTATATTTATTTCGTAGGATGGAGGTTGGACGGTGGGGGAAAGGGGAAGGTTTTTAAATCTTTTATTTATATTAGTACTTTTTTATTTAGTACTTATTATCGCTTTGTTTGGAGGGGGGGAGTTATGCAAATTATATTCAATCTTTATATTTTTGCTACCAAACTCATTTTACTTTTGAAATTACAAATTTAAAATTTACTGAAATTTTATAAATTTATCTAAGGTCCGTGCCAAAAAAAAAGGTCGAATACAAGACAAAACACTAGACGATCTAGACAGAGACACATAGTTATCCGATCTTGATAGGGTCATGTGCACTTTTGCCCATATTTTGTACTTTGTCATAGCATAAATTAAAGATCAACTCATTTAAAAGGCAAACTGAGGTAGCAAGTGTCCGCAAAATTAGTGTAGGTATCAATCAAAGTGTTAATTTCATAAGATCAATACTTGCCCTTGTAAAAGCCTTGAAAAAGAGGATAATGCAGTAAAACATCATATAAGATTTACCTAACTTTGGCAACAATAACAACATTGCTACAAGACTTCAAATGGTAAAGAGTAGATATCTCAAACAATCTTGAGAACAAGTACTAAACAATGAGTAAGACCTTAACCATAGCCTATAAATTCAACAGTTTATACAGACTGATAAAACTGGCCATGATGAAACAGTAACTTATTTATATCAACATGTCCTATGAGAAGCATTGGCAAATATTTGAGGGTGTTTGTTACACCATGCCTAGTTCTTCAACCTTTACAACACATGGTAACTGAAAACACCATAACTAAGAGGGACTATAGGCGATTAAAAATCCACCCGAATGAAAAAGCAGACACAAGTACATGGGATCTTTTCCCCATGAGAAATAGCTATATCTATGAAGCCAAAACTGACTACTTGATATACAACATGTCAACAATCTCCTGGCTAGTACCAAATAGGAGCATCTTGCTTTGGTGTGGTATCGTATCCAATGCTAGGCAGATTTCCGTTATAATTGGTAGACTGTATGTTGAACGGAGACCCAAACATGAAATGGAAGCTGTCGTTGGAGCCTGCATTGAAAGCTGAATTTAAAGCCTTGGATTGATCAAATGGATCGACTTGTGGGAGCATAGACTGAGTTGTGGAAATATTAGTGTTTTTGAAGATATTTCCCTCCATTATCCCTTGGCTGAGCAGGTAATTGTCCTGGTGGACACGAGGTTGTTGATGAGGCTGCTCTTTGGTCAACGTAACATTTCCCCTATTTTGCCTTTTGCTTCCTTGTACATCACTATCATAGATTGTCATAAGCTCGTTAATCATCCTTTGCCCATCTTCAGGAACTCCTATACCAGATAGATCAAAGGAAGGTGGACCTTGATTAACAGGCAGAGCAGATGACTTTGGCTGGACATATTGTTGAGGGAAGACAACTGGCTTGACTTCATTAATTTGAAAGTTTGAAACTCCAAACCGGGAAGAACTTCGGTAAATGCAAGCAAATTGATGATTGTCTCTGGAAGATCTGTCCTGAAAACCATGGCGAAGTTCATTGTGAGGGCATTGAAGAAAATCACATGTGTAGATCTTTTGATCCATCATCATGGTCGGTTCATTGGCTTGCTTCCTCTTCAGACTGAAATCTAAGTTGGTGATCAGCTCATCCTTGTTTGGATGAGATTGTTGCTGAAGAGGCATCGTCTCCTTGAATCTCTCAGCACTGATGTTCAACAGATTGAGATGGTTTGGTTTTTGCTCATGAACATCAAAGTTAGGCTCATCTTGAGCACCTTCAACATCATACTCACTGCTGTCGTTCAACATGAAATTTCCACTAACACCAGCTGAGGACAAAGGTGGACAGCGATCAGGATAGAGTTCTCGAGCCAAAGCTTCCTCCTGGCTGATGATGGCAAGCCAAGTTGCACTTTCCTTGGCTGTCATCTTGTCCTGTAAGCACTTTGACTGCCTTACCAGCTTGCGGATTTTAGCAATATCAGGGAACATGTGCTTGATCACTGCAGTGAGGACACCAACCTTCCACGCCTTCTTCAGATCATGAGGCTTCTTGTAAGGTAGAGAACCTTGGTCCTTCTGCAAACCCAATTGAGGCCACCAATCCTCCTGTCCTGTGGGCCACCATGGTGGTGGAACACCTTTCTCCAATGGAAATCTTCTCTGAGGAGGATCACAGTGCTGCATCAAAGCTGATAATAACGAACCAAGGGTGGTATCTTGCAGCTCCTGCAAGGTGTGAGGGGTTGGACCAACTGGATTAGACCCCTCGTTCATGCCAGAGATGGCATGATCAGCTTGGTATTTGGCTATTGCTGCAGGACCATTTCGATCAAACCTCACTTTATCCTTCCACCACTCCCTAAGATTATCAGATGCCCCACTAACCGGCTTGCCTTTTTCGGGAATGATCCCATAAACAAAACCCTGAGCTTTACATACTTCCATCATTTTCAACATGTACTTCAAGATCCCATCCTGTGCCCTTGACATCTTCTTCCTCCTCGCCTGCTCCTGCGACTGACGTTGTTTTGCAGGATCGACACCTTCCTTACTTTTACTCATTTCTTTCAGCCTTTTCAACTTCATCTTGTCCCTCCACATCCTCCTCTCCAGCTCATCCACATCAATCTCCTCCTCATCACTATAATCATCATCAACCACAGAATCCGGCTCAGTCTGACTCTGTGGAGCAGCCACTTCCACTTCCACCTCCACTTCCTTCAGTGGAGCAGGAAAGAAATCAAGATCCCCACAGAACCCCATTTCCTCAAACATCATCATCTTAACAAGATGAAAAAAGTGAAGTTACTTGCAACTTCCACAGGATTAAGCAGCTAATACCCAAAATCCAATATTCAGATCAGAATCTAATTGAAGTTGATCAGATTACATGAGCCTGCAAATACATTAAAAAGTAACATAAGAAATCTCCTTACACTGAAATCACACAAAAGACTAAACAAGCAAAAACATATGAAGTTCAAGGACACCAATCATCAAAAGAAGCATAAATTTGCACAAGATTGTCTCCACAAAATTCAAGCATCCCCATTTTCTTAGAAACTCAACAGAAAAAATTGTACAAACTAATTTCCCAAAAAATCCAAGAATTGACATACTTTCCTAGATCTAAAACATCGAAGATTCATGCTGACTGGTTTTCATATATTGAATTTATCAGCTGATCCCAAAAGGAGGAAAAAGAAAGCTATATTCAACCAAATCAACAACAGAAAAACAGATGAAAAATCCAATCTTGAAACAAAAGCTCAAATATTTACACAAATACTCAATAATCCAAAGATCAAACACAACTATATTGAAGAAGAAAACAACAGAAGAAACCCCAGATGGAAAACTAACACCAAAACCAGTAAAGATCTCAACTTTACCATAAAAAGCAAATATAATCAAGAACTAATTGTACACAGAAAGAAGAAATACCTGAAAAAGATCACTCTTTTTTGTTGTTGTTGCAAAACTGTGTTTCAACTGGAACTCAGCTTAGAGAATAATAATTGACCCTTTTCGACTTGTAAGAAGGAAAGAGAGAAGAAGATGGTTATTATAGTACTAATAATACTACAATTGGAAGAAAAAAAAATTGCCAGAAAATTTTGATCAGAATTTGACCATAATGATATTTTATATATGTTATTTTACTTTATTAAACATTTTTACCCTTTTATTTAATACTTTTTAACTAAAAAATGAAAAAAAAATCAATTTATTTTATAATAAAATAAAAATTATAAGTTTTTTTAAATTTCTGGCGAAATTTTCTGCCCATTTAACAGAAGTTTGTACATTTTTGATGGTGGAAAATGTATTGGGAGATGAAAAGTGTCGGCTCTTTGGTAAAAGCCAAGCCAATAAACTCTTCCCTTTGGTGTCTTTTGCTCATTATTTATTCCATTTTGGATTTTCATCTTCTTGGATGGAGCCAATGGTAAAGGGAAGGCACCAGCCGTGGTGTTTTCGAGTTCGAGTTCGAGTTTGAGTTTTGAATATAAGTTAAATAAGGTTTTACATTATATAAATTTAAATACGAATATTAAATATTTCCTCTGTTTAAAATAGAATGGTCACCGGCCTTTTCTTTTTAGTCTATTTAAAAAAGAATGATCTTTTTTTTTTTTGGTAATATTTTAGTTTCAGTTTTTCATGTAGCATGTTTAAAGCTACAAGATTAAAGGACAATTTTGTATATTTGACATAACTTTAATTTAAGATCACAAGATTCAAAAGCCTTTTTTTTTTCTTAAACTTCGTATCGAATCAAACTAGATCACTCTTTGTTAAACGGTGAGAGTATTGGATAAGAAGAAAACAGAGGCAAAGGGAAGGGAATTGGTTTCCTTTGTGTTTTGGACTATTAATAAAACACACAGTTTTGTATTTTAATTGATTTGTACTTTTGTGTTGATTAAAAAGTTAATTACACTTTATATTTATTAGAATAATTAATATATACTAATTCATCATATATTACTGTGATAGTGTGTATAATTAATTATAATTTAATTAAATAACAAGAGTGAATGTGAAGATATGCGTTATATATTTGCATTATTAATAGTAATATAAATTTTGTGTGTGTGAATAAGTTGTTTCATTAGCGGTGGCATTAAGATATATAATGTATTTATTGAGTTGATATAATTAGGTGCGAGTAAATTTTTATTTTATCCTTTTATCATGTATGTTTATTTATTTGTAAAAAAATCAATCTCTTTATTATTTTCTCTGTTTTTATTGACTTGTCAAATATTTTTAATTTAATTTCTCCTTTTACTTGTCATTTTTGACAAACTAAGAAAGAACAATTTTATTTTTCCTATTATACTCTCAATTTATTAAGTAACATTGAGTTAATGTGTTTGAAAAAAGTAGTGAGTAAATATATTAGGGACCCTATCAATTAACGTAAAATACTGAAATTGTATGAAGAAAGCAATAAGAATGAATTGAAATACTCAGAAGAGAAAGAGAAGATAAGAGAGGAGAGGAGCGTAAGAAGAAACAGATTTAGAATCTTGTTAATTTCATTCTTTTTCAATGCTTATTAGAAGATTATGAGTCCAGTTTATATAGTCCTACTAACTGGACTTAATTCTAACTAACTACAATAGTTTACCTAACTACACGGTTAACTAACTTTCAATAAGTTAGTTAACCTTGCAACTAACTTCTAACTATTCACACTATCCTTGAGACTTTAGGTTATTCCTTCAATATATACCAATTATTATTTTCTTAATAGATGTTCAAAGTCAAAATTTGATAAGTAAAAAAGGATGAATCTAGGAGTACTAATTGTAACAAAACAACAGTTAAGGACATTGTTTGCTATTAATTGTAGTGTAAATGTTGTGTGTGAATAAAGTTGCTAATTCATTGAATTTTTGAGGCATTTTTCATTTTTTAAATTAACTTAATTGTTCAGTTTTCAAGATTATTTTTAGTGTGTTCTTCCAATTTTACCCTTCATTTTGATTTTCAATGTGATGACTTCATTAAATTTGACAATAATTAATAAGGGTAAAAATGGAAAACTATATTAAATTTATGTCTTAATCTACTTTTCTTAAAAGATGTGAACTACCTCAAAAATTCAATTAATATGAAATGGAGGGAGTGTACTTTGTAATTAATGTTTCTCATGTAGTAGTAATTAATATGTCAAATTAAATGTGATTCAATTATGTCGGATGGGAGTTGGGGTTTATAGTTTTGAAGTGTAAATGTGCCTTAAAAGTGGGGTAATAAATGGAAAATGACAATTAATCCATTATCCAACTAACCCCCCACCCTCACACATTATGTGAAGGGATATCACCAAAATGTTGGGAGGAAAAAAAAAACACTTACTCATGGTTGTACCAAATATATATATGTGAAAATATGTTTCATATTAGGAGGTTTTTTATTTACTCTTATAGTATTTTGTTTTATTCTATCATATCATACATATATATGTTGTTTATTGTATTTAGGTTATCACATTATCTTGTGGTTGCTACTGTTTTTTTATTAGTTTCTTTGTTTCTCCACCATTGTTTTTCTTTTCATTGTTTTGATATGTTATATTCGAGTCGAGGGTCTTCTGAAACAGTCTCCTTACCTTCACAAGTAGGGGTGTGATCTACGTACATTTTATCCTCCCCCGACCTCATCTGTGGAATTCTACTGATATGTTGTTGTTGTTTGATAATTTTAATGAAAAAATTGATTGATTTAACGTCAATATTGATGTCTTTTTAGGAGGTTTAGAATAAAGCATTCGTTATTTATGTAAATATATATTAAAGACAAAGATTAGTTATAGGACATGATGTGTTTTTCCATATGAAAAATAATGAGTGAATCTATAACATTTGTGTGTTTTTGTCTATGTATTTTTGGTGGCAAATTTTTGTAGGGAAGCTCTATGGGTCAATGAGTTTTTCTTTTCAAGGGAGAATACAATGAATTAATTAAAAGTTTGTGGGGATATGATGGAGAAAGGAATGTGTTAATTTGTTTGTTTTTCTTGTTTTGTTTTATTGAATATGTGAGTTGGCAATTAGATCTTATCCTTTTGAGTTCTTCTAATGTCTTGAATACTATTCATGTATTTCGATTGAAATTTTTGATAATATTTTTTATTGAAATAGTATTTTTGTTTTTTTTATGTTTAAAATATTAAGGATAGTATTAAAAAAATATCTTGATTTATTAAAATAGATAAATAAATTAAAATATTTGTTTTTCATATAGAAGTCAAGTAAAATGAAATGTTGGAAGTATTTACAAGATAGTTACATTTGACCAAATATGTGGAAGAGCATTTATGGCTTGTAATTTTTGTAAAAAAAAAATTTGAAATAATTTATGGCTTGTGAATTACTCTCTCCGTCCTATTTTATATGTCACATTTTTACTTTGCACTTGCATTAAGAAATGATGTAACTTTGTCTTCTACCCTTATTTAATTTTTTTGGAACTCAAGTTTTCAATCAATGAATATGAATTAATTTATTTTGATTAATTAATTTAACCAATGAACATGAATCATTTACTTTATTTTTCTAAGTTGGTCAAATGTATGTTTTTAATGCTAATAACTCACAAGGGTAAAAAAGGAACAATATGTTAATTTATGCATTGATTTTATGAAATGACAAGTATTATGAACCAACTATTTATAGAAAGTGATGTCATATAAAATGGGACGGAGGGAGTAGTTAAGTATTTAAGAAAAATTGACTTATGTCTTTGGGGTGAAAAGGGGGGATGTATAGTTTGGTATAACATATTTTGGAAAATTAAAAATGTTTCTAATAACTTGTGTTAAAATGTTAGTAGTAAATTTGAGATTTTTTAACAAGATTTATAAAAGAAGAAGATCTAATTGATAACAGATATATGAGATCATTTTTATTGGTGTCTGGTGACATTATGATTTAAATTGTAATTTTTTTTAACTATCAAACAGTTGTATCTAGATCGATATATTGAGATTCATTATTTTATAATTTAAATTAGGTCTTTTTAAATTGTAATTATTAAAATTTCAGATATTTCTCAAGACAACGACAGTATTTGTATTACTTTTTTTAGATAATCTTTTATTATGAGCTTTCAAAAATATCTCTCAAAATTGGTAAATCATTTTCATTGATTACATTGCATCTCTAAAAGTTTTAACTACTCCATTAAACAATCACCACTAGATATTTTAAGATCCACTATTACAAATTAGGCTAATTCTTAAGCAATATAACTAGTAATAAAATATGAGATATTTCTCAAGATAACTATAATGTTTGTAACTCCTTTTTAGGTAATTCTTTTACTAGGTTTGAAAAATATCTCTTTTCTAGTTGGAGATAAATTTAGGTATATGTTATTTGATCCCTCATTTTAAAAGGTTATATATTCACACACCGCAATTATGAGATTTAATTATAATTACATATTTTGATTTCTTGAGAATTTTAATTTATATCTACTATACTCTTCATTCCTTTTTAGTTGCCATGGTTTCTTTTTTAAAGTCAAAGGATATGAACTTTGACTAACATTTTTACAATGTATTTTTTCATCATATTGATATGCAAAAATTATAATTTATAGTACTTTTCGTATAACTTTTAAATATATAAATTTTTAGTTTAAAATATTCAAATTAATGTAATCTAATTTAGCTTTGAAAATTAATCAAATTAACTTTTGAAAAATACAACTCAATAACTAAAAACGAAAGTCAAAAAGCGCAATACGACAATTAAAAAAGGACAGGAGGGAATAAGTCAATACAAAAATCTTCTTAGAGGGAGAAGACATATGACATAAATAAGTTCTTCCAACAGTATAATTGAACACTAAGACTATTTTGGCCAATTTCTTTTGACTATTTATCTCTTTATATCTTTGCTTAACTTCTTGTTTGGTACATCTTTTTTTTTTCTAACTAAAAGATACTACTAATGAGTAATGAGTATTCTTCAGTTTAGAAAAGAATGACTTACTTTTTTTGGTCCATTTAAAATTAAAAAAAATTATAATATTTTAATTTCAGTTATTCATGTGGTATGTTTAAGACCACAAGATTAAAGAGTAATTTTGTACGTCTAACATAACTTTAATTTAGAATCACAAGATTTTAATTTTAATTTTATTTTCTTAAATTCCATATCAAGTCAAGTTATGTCAATTTTTTTTAATCGAAGGAAATATTATAGTGGAAAACACATACACAAAATAATAATAATAATAAAGAAAGATAGAAAAACGTGTAAAAAAAGGGTGAAATAACATGGGAAAGGTTAGAAAGTGGAGATAAGAGTGTGACAAGTAAACAATCAATGGAAATTGAGGGGACACTTTAGGTGTTTCTACTCACTACAAGTGGCCAATTATTGTCCTATAAGACTTTACAATAGTAAAATTTCGTATTTCCACCGTTCTATATTAGTCGTCTATTTTTTTTACACGTTTCTTACGAAGTTATAAATGAGAGATTGTTTTACTAATTTATCTCTTGAAAAACGGTTTTAGAACTTTAAAAACATGTTTATATTTTTAAATGAATTAATTGTAAGATAAAAATGAAAAAATATAATTAATTATGTCTTGATTTTGTAAATTGACAAGTAATTTGAGATAACTAATATATAACGGAAGGAGTAATAGAAAGAAAGAAAAAAAGGGGGGGGGGGGGGGGGGGG
>JAJOOH010011933.1:0-12784 GCA_029582605.1 Solanum gracilifrons | reverse complement strand
AATCAAACTATAACAAGTATTGGCATCACAAACTTCAACTACCGATTCAACTATACACAGTGGACGGACACTCATTGTTCAACATCCAAACCTCAACAACGCGACTCAAGTTTCCAGCTTTTCATACAAGCCTCTCATGCCTAACCTATCAACTAGTAAGCTCTCTATCTCTTTATTTGATTCATAAACAGAACAGATCATTAGACCGTTATCAGGCTGATGATATTTTAACTATGCAGATGACACAGCCTTGTTTTATGGTAGAAAATCATATAATGATGCAAGCTGGACCAAAAGGAAATGTCCACTCAGATTTAACACTTGAGAAGGATGGTAAAACAATTGCACTATTCCCTCGGAGGGTCTACTTCAATGGCAATCTCTGTGTGATGCCATCTCCTGATTCTTACCCATTTCTTCAAAGTTCCGCATAGCCCTGGAACTCTGGTTGTTCTGTTTCTCTTGGTATAACTTGCCTGTAGTGATAAATATTCAACAACAGGAATGTATTAATGAGTTTTACAATCTGTACTTCACAAGATTTGTGGAATAAATCGTGCAAGAATTGAAGCCTTGTTACGTTAATTGTACCTGTCATATTCTGAATTTAATTGTTAGCGATGGAATTGCTCATTTTGCAAAAGGTGTTTGGCTGATAATCAATCACTCGTTAAAAACCCTAATATTTGATATTCCAACAAGATGGAATACTACTTATGATTTGTTAGGCCTTGGAACACACATTCTTTAGTGAATGGATTATTTGTGAAGAGATTGTTAATTTTTTTGCTACTTAATGTCTATTTATAATTGTTTATTTGAATGTCAGCTTCGTTCTACCCACGGTAAATTATGTCTTGGGTCTAACTCACGTTACAAAAAACTAGGTCAAAGAGAACAGTATAAGGAGATGGATCACTTCACTTACAACAGCTATTGGGGAATGCATCACTTTACACTGAATTGAGTCATTCTTCATATGTAAATAATAAAAAACACTCATTCCTAACTATCAATCAAGATCTTATTTGGCTTAGCTGTATTATATTCTACTCTAATAATTATCACATGTTTTGTATTGGCTTATTCGAATGTGTGTTTGTGGCGTAAGAGAGATGTACTGTTGGGGAAAAGGTCTCTATAGCATGCACTAGAGACCGACAACCCAAGCGGTGCCTAACAATCCACTTGCTCATTTTGAAATTCCCACCAATAACTTTTGGCTTAAAATGATTTTCTTATCTAAAATAAATATTATAAAAACTATTTTAACTTATAAGATTTTATTTTTTATAAAAGGATGGGGGGATTGTCGGGGGTAGGGGGGTTATGTGGAGGAGGTGGTGGAGTGGGATAAGAAAAATTATTTAAATTTTATTTTTTAAAAGAAGTATATTTTTTATGGATAGTAATACTTTAATCTTTAATTAATATTAATAGTTTATTATTTAATTTTTGTAATATTTTATATATATAGAATATCATGTGTCAAAGTTTTTTCAAATAAAAGAGAGAGTGTATTACACACAGCACTGAAGTGTGTTTCTCAAACTAAAAAGTGATAGTTTAGATATGAAACTTACACTCTCAATAATTTAGGTATGAAACTAAAAAAAAAGTATAGTTTAAATGTGTTTTTGAAACTTATCTCTTTTTTTTTTTAAAATAGACGAAACGAACGGAGGGAGTAGTAGATCCAAGGCACGGCCGCCAGGCGGCAAAAAGGCCATCTGACTTGTTTATTGACAAGAAAACAAAAGAAGCTGACTTGTAATGAATGAGGTTGGAGTATTGAGTTAGTACCTAGTAAAATGAGCTCACTCCACTTTGGGGATGGCAATTGGATGAGTTGGGTCAAATTTGGATGGGTTATGAGCAATCAGGTCAAGATTCAATTCAATCCAGATTTGTTTGGATCAAAACGGGTTAGGTAATTAGCTATATAACGAGTCAAAATCAAATTCAACTCAATTTTTACTAAGCTTAATTATTTTATTTGTTCTTTTAAACTATTTTAATACCTAATAAAATAAAATAAAATAAATTATGACTATATATAACATATCAAATTGAATTTTTTTATTTTTTTTTGACAAGATTTCTCATGAGTCAATTCGGGTTATATATCAACTCAATTCTTAATGCGTTGAAATGGGTTGAGGTAATGAATTGGCAGGTCAATAACCTGTCCAAACTTAAACGAGTTGGACAGATTGAATTTGATTTTGCCGCCACTACTCAACTTAAACTTATCAATACTCCCTTCGCTCTAATTGTCGACGAAAAGCAGAATCTACTCATTTTTAGAAATCCAGTCTATATTGTCATGTTCGTATTTAGGTGCTTATTTTGTATATTATTTTTTTTTGTCCATTTTAATGGTTGTTTTAGTTATTTTCATGTGGATTAAGTAAAACAATAAATACATAGTGTTAAATTTCAGTGATTTTCCCTTATGTTTTGTTTCGCTTTACTGATTTTTCTTCACATTTGCAATGTTGCAGATACCTCTCTTATTTTAAATTTTTTGTTACAATTATTTTATTCTATCTTATTATTAATGAAAATATAATAGTAATATATTTGGACTAATTTACCTTCCCTAAAATCATACTTTTTTAATTAATTATTATTTTTTGTATATTAAAAATTATTTATTAATTAGAAAGCTGTTCACCCATTCCTCGCAGAGTGCATCAACCGGTGTGTCTTTTTGTTGTTTAAGAAAAGAAGTAGAAAGATGTGCATGTAACAAAAATTGTGTTGGGATCGAAAAAATAGTATGCGCGAAAGCTAATAATTACACATAATTTTGGCGATGATAAATCATACAAGAAATAAAATTATTATACTAATAAGAAACTTAATCTTTGATATAATTTGATCAATAGATCTATATATAAGAAAAATTAAAATAAAAAAATATAAAATCTATTGAGAGAATGAACAAATTTCTTTAACGACTACATTTCAAATATTATAGTGTTTCTGTATGAGAATAAAAAAAAAATCTACTATTTATATAAGTCCAAAACTTCTTTTCCAAAAAAACTTGTCGAATTAAAATAATTTACAGTATAATTCAAATAAGATAAGAAATTCAAGACAAAATCTTTTGTCTATATTAGAAATAGCACATTTTGTCTTGGTCAGAGATTCTAATTTAGGGTAACAAAAACTCAACCTCTTACTAGCGCGCAGCAACAAACAAAAGACCAAGCTTTATCTCAAAATTAAAAGAAAAAACTTCAACCTTATCAACTATACAGTATACACTATATATATAAGTAGCCAGCCCAGTCCTTTATCAAACATGACTCTTTCTATATGCCATACAAAAATGTTACTACCTAATAAAGGCTTCCAGCTAAACTGAAATGGGAGTTGAGCCCAACACAAACTTTTGGGATTGGGTGGGTTGGTAAGCTTCTTTTTTATACTACTATGTGTTAGCTTACCAACTCCACCCATTCCTATGGGTTTTTGGGCTTTACTCCCTTTTCTTTCGCTGTCATCTATTATTCATCGGGATCTTTACACAAATAACTGATTAGATTCAATGTATATTTTTTCCTACATGTTATATATATTGAATATCGATCTAATTACTTTTATGTTATATTTTTTTTAAAAACTCTTCCATCTAGTACATACTAGAAAAATATGGCCCGTGCCAGCACGGCTCAATAAAATATTATTAAGGGAAAATTGTATATAATAGCAAACTATTAATTTAAATTAAATGCTATAAATATAGTTTGATTTAATTGTACCCCATAGCAAACTGTTGATATTTCGCCTCTCTCCTGGTGAACCTCGCTCGTCACTCTCGTTCTCTCCCTCGCCTCTTTCGCTTTTTATACAAACGCAAATGTATAAAATGCGTTTGTGTTTGTATAAAGCGAGAGAAAATTGCATATATATACATATATTTTTGTTTCCTCTCTCCTCTCTCCCAAATCTCGCTCGCCACTCTCCCAGATCTCGCTCGCTCACTCGCCTCTCTCACTTTATACAAAAAACGCAAATGTATAAAATGTGTCTGTGTTTGTATAAAGCGAGAGAAAATTGTATATATACATATATTTTTGTTCCCCTCTCTCCCCTCTCCCAGATCTCGCTCGCTCACTCGCCTCTCTCACTTTATACAAACACAAATATATACATTGTGTTTGCGTTTGTATAAAGCGAGAGAACATTATATATACAAATGCATATATTTTCGTCCTATACACTTATGATTATACAAATACGATCTTTTCCTGCCCAGTTTTCTTTTGTTTTTCTCTCTTTCTCATTTTATACAAACACAGATTATACAATTGATCTTTTGTATATGTATACCAAAGAAGATTATACAATTGCTTTATTTTGTATATGTATATCGAAATTATACAACTGCTTTCTTTTGTATATGTATAGCGAAATATACATTTATGTTTGCTATGGAGCGCAATTATGCAAATTATAGATATAGCATACAAATATGATTTTTGTGTTTACTATATGTGAAAGTTGCTCTATTATTAATCATAGATGATTGCTTGAAGGAATTGTTAGGCTATTCAGGAACACAACTGAGAATACAATTTTAACATATCATCAGACAATAATATGACATGTTTGATTTTCGGTAATGCTATAATACTTCCACAGTAATATTAAAAAGGGAGGAATAAGTTATTACAAATTGAATCTCTATTTGATCAAAAGTGGTATAGCGCTATATTTACAATTTAAATACAACTTCCCAATAGCATAACTAATAAATCATCGCTAGCAATAACATACAGATGATACAATACAAATTGAGCTATTAAATTTTAATACAAACAACTTATATGATGTTTAAAATATCTCTATTTTCATAACGTCTTTGCAGGTATATGCTCGATGTTTGTCCTCATGGCAAGAGCGAAAAAACATATAGCAGATCCTCTAATAACTCTACTGGATACCTTGAGATACATATTTAAAAAAATAAGTAAAGACATACAATAATAGTAACGATAATATAAATATAATTGTACAATCATAATGTTGTGGATGATCAAGAATATAATAATATTCTTTCACGATCCGAAACCAACAATTCTATTTAATAAGTAAAATATCCTATCATCACAAAAATGCAGTTGTGCTCAGTTGTTCTATTTTATAGAACACTCAATTAATTAAAAGGATCAGCAAGCTCCTTTCCTAGTCATTGTTTCAGATAATTAGTACCAGCTCTGTATGCACTTGAAACAACAAAATGCAATCAAATAGGAAGTTGTTCTAGCAAAATAGGCATTCAAGAATCAAATGCAAATTTATCTTACAAAAACTAAGCCAATCAAACAGGACACTGCTCAAGTAAATTTAGTATTCAAGATACATATCATATGTAAACATGACTAATACTCTTAAATTTAGAAAGAAGTCAAATTCACAAGCTCGCATTGGTAAAACTGATTGCATTAGCGTTAAGAAGTTCGGTAAAGTGATGAAAAATTTGTTGAAAAAACCTTCGCTAATGAGTTAATTTTTGAGGTTAAGTTAGCCCAAGTGTCATATATTCACAATTAGTAGCTTTGCAGTATTCACTGTCCATTTATGCACTCACTAATGATTATCTCAAACAAAAGCAACATTAAAAATAGTTCCATTAAAATTAAAGGAGTTGAACTGAAATTTCATTCACCAGATTACTCGAAGATATCTTGTAAATTCTCAAAAAAAATCAAATTCAGAAAATAACAACTTTAAAAACTTAAATTTTCAAGTACAATCATGTTTCAGAGCTAAATGGGAGAGTCCTTTATGATATTTTAAACTATTGGATGAAATTATTGTTGTAGTTTAATTTTATCGACTATTGGATGAAATTATTATTGTAATTTAATTTTGTCTGACTATTGGATGAAATATTGTTGTAATTTAATTTAGTCCCAAAGTAGATAGGGATTTTTTTTTTTAAAAAGAGTTGCACACATGTGTTCCATGGAAAAACAAACACATATCCCTAATTTTAGAATATTTCAATCAATAAAACAAATACTTCGCAAAACTTATCTCAAATATAGCTAATTTAATTACCTCTAAATGATGTATAAGGAAAAAAAAGTTGTATTTAGAAGAAAAATCTGGATAAACAAACTTCTAATGGAGAAAGAAATACATGTGGTGGCTTGTGCGAAGGAGTGACAACTTATGAAATATGAAGAGAAATCCCAAAAACTAAAGATAAAATATCAGACGCAGAAAAACAGAGAAGAGCACAACAATCTTCTCTGCAATTCCTTGCTCTTTGTTTTGTTATTAAACAGAGGAGATAGAGAGCAACAGAGTAGCAGAGGAGAGATAAAGGAATTGCTATTACCTGTCTATTCATAAGCAATGGGTAAGACACGTATCTAGCTATATATATATTTTTTATTTTTTTTTTAATTTATTTGATATTATGAAATTGGAGAAGCTATTGAAATTTTTATACGATTTTAAAATTATTTTAAATTGTTAGTTATTATGATTTATAGTACTTTACATAATTTTGAAAATAATATTTATTATTCTCTTTGTTTCGATTTATGTGGCACATGTAGGATTTCAAAAATTAACCATTTTTTATATGTCTCTTAAATATATTAAGTTGTTAATTATTGTATTTTATATTACATTTTTAACTTCATTTTTAAATAATATATGTTACTTCCCATGTCCCAATTTATGTGGCATTAATTGATAGATTTTTTGTAGTCTGAGTGATTTTTTTTTGTTAATTATTGTATTCATCAATTTCATCTAATCCATTTTATGTGATGCCAATAGAATTTAGAGAGTCAATCAAACTTTTTATATAACTTTTAAATATCTAAGTTGTTAATTATCGTAATTTATAGTATTACTTATATTATTTTAAAATATATTTAATATTATATGTTACTCTTTTTATCCTAATTTATATGGTATTGATAGAATTTAAAGCGTCAAATAATTGTTAATTATTGTGATATATAGTACCTACTTTTTATGTAGTTTTATATATATATAATTTATTTTTAAGTATACTAAATTGTTAATTATTTTAATAACCACTTTATTTTTATTTTTTAAATATGTAATCAACTAAAAACAGTGAGACATGATAATTAAAATAAAGAAATACACAATAGTATTGGTCAGCCGAGATGATAAAGTTTGTGGGGCCCACGTAAATGAATAAAGATGGATATCTGTGTCATTATGGAGATGTTGACTGGTTTTTTTGTCTAAAGAAGATGGTACAACTATAAAGCACTGTCATACAAGAGCTTTAAGGAGCAAAAGATAGCAAATACAGTAATTCTAAACATTAATTGCAAGGGGCAATGACCAAATTGCACTTGAGCGTTTCTAAATATGGCAAAAAACAACCATGTTGAAAGTTTGAAAACTCTCCCTTCTATATAATAGAAATATATTATAGCCTTAATAATCAGTGGTGGAACCAGGATTTTCAATAAGGGGATTCAAAATCTGAAAAAAATAGACACACAAAGTAGTCAAAGGGGGTTCAACCTCTAGTATATATACCTAAAAAGTTATTTTAACAATGTATAAATTATATAATTTTCCGCCAAAAAGGGTTCGAATGAACCCCTTAATAGTAAGGTTGCTCCGCCATTAATAACATGTTATTGTTATGAAAACAATGTTGTCATGACAGGCTTAAAATTATAAGTTTAAAGGTTACTTTTAATATCTATATCAAGTCATGATCAACACCATCATCTATAAGATATAATGGGTTAAATATGATTACTAAGTTGTGGTTCTAGAAATGAGATAATATCTAATAAGAAAGTCACTTAATTGTCTTTTATAATCTTAAAGTCATTTGATTCTTAAATATTCTTCTCACAAAAGACCTTTTGTTTTTTCCACGTCCTTTTAATAACACCGACAATAAACAATTATATCGATAAGACGAGAGAGAGTTGCTCGCATGGTAAGCACCCCTCACTTTCAACCCAAAGGTTGTGAGTTCGAGCTACCAAGGAAGCAAAAGGGGTGAGAGCTCTTAGGGAGGGAAAACAAAACCTTAAAAAAAAAAAAGAAAAAAAAAAGGAAAAGGGTCTGAAAAATACTTCAACTTTGGCTGAAATTGTTGTTACGATACCAAATTTTATGGAGGACCTTTTACCCCTGCACTATTTAATAGTGTATTTTAAAGGTATATATGTGCCCACGTGGATACATTACTATTTAAAATGATACAATATTTATGATGTCCACGTAGACACATATATACCTTTAAAATATACTATTAAATAGTACAGGGGTAAAAGGTACTATTAAATAGTACAGGGGGTAAAAGGTCATTTTCAAAGTTTGGTATCGCAACAGCAATTTCGGCCAAAGTTGAAATATTTTTCAGACTCTTTTCCAAAAAACAAATATCGATCACGTTTTGACAAAGCACGAGTCCCACGTTACTTTCAGCAAACGAATATTCTGAGGATATTCTTATACTATATTCTTAATGAAAAACTCATTTTTTCCAAACTTTAGTAAATTATATTAGAATGTGGTATTTTATATATAGAAACACAAAATTACGGTGTTTTTTGGGCATTAATTTTTGTTTTACCTTTTTTTTTTTTGGAGTTGAACTCATAAAATCACATCCAACTATAACATCTGAAATTCAATCAGAGTTTTCAAGATTTTGAAAAATAACTAAAAAGATAGTTGTTGTGCCATAATTTAACTATTTCTAGAAAAATCACTTTTCGAAATGTTCTAAGTATAAAACAATTTGAGAAAAATACTTAGAAAGAGTCGCCACTTAATTTTTTAAAGAAATTAAGAAAACTTATAATTTTCAAAGATTCAAACAGAAAAAATCATTTGAAAATACCAAAGAGGGTTCGGGGTTCAATTTACACTTCGAGAAGGGTTTAAGCATTCGAAGTGTCCGCTAACATGCGGTTGACCTGCGACTTGACTAAAATATATTTGACTATTTTTTAGGAAAATAATGATTTAAAATAATAACTTACAATATTTGAAAAAATGATTAAATAAATGACGCATTTTTTTTTGTTTTATTTTTTAGAGGAAGGGATCCAAAATGATACATTTGACTCAAAATACAAGATTAGAATATTAATAGAATTAGATTAATTAGAATTTATTTAATTCATTTTTTGAAATAATAATTTAAACCAATTTAATAAATTAAAGCATGAAAATCATTTCTTATTGAATGACTAAACCTTTTGAGAAAATGACTAAGTAAGTATTATTACTATTATTATTATTATTATTATTTAATTGATAAAATAAAAAAAAAATAAAAAAAATGACTTACATTTTTCGAGTTTATTTGAGAAAAAACACTTAAACATAAAAACATTTTAAAATGAGTTAGAACGTGATTTGAGTGAAAAGTGTTTAAATAGCAAATCTTTTTACGATCAATGGTTTAACTTAATTAAAGATATAAAAATTGATTGGTATTTGATTAGTAAAATAAATGACCACAACACAAAAGAATATTTAAAACAAACCAACACTAAGAAATAACTCATCTTTTGGGGGATCTAATTAAGTTAATTAAAATAAATTATAGTTAGAATTAAATAAAATTAGTCAAGCATAAGCAAATCAATTAAAGGAGTAAAAGATATTAGAAAATTGGGCCCCTTTTGGGCCAATTTTGCTGCAAATTCTGGGGATTTTACTAAATCCCTTTTTGGTATACATCAGCGGTATATCGGTGTATATTGATGTATACAGCCCTTTTCTCTGCATTCCGAGACCTGTACGTCAACTCCAAAGACTTGTTCTTCGATTTCTCAAGGTTGGATGACTCGATAAAAGAGTTTTGGGCCTTTATGGCCCATCCGAAATATGAGGTGGAGAAAAATGGAGTCCAAGGGAACTCGGATCAAAAGTTCATGCGAGAAAAGAGATAAAGGTTAATAATTAATCATAATGAAACTCTACTAAAATAATTAAGCATGTAGGATAATAATAAGCTCAATTGCCTATCAATAGCTAAACGGAAACGCAATAGTTAGAACACATTTATAAATCTTAGAATGTTTAACAGTGTGAATACTAAGTGGATAAACACTAAAACAATTACACCATATTATACCACAATATATGATGAGTAAGGGATCAAATCACCTATAATGGTAACAAACTTATTGATTTTTTGAATAAGCTCATTGGAAGAGAAAACATAAGGAAGAATGCATTCTTTAATCATGTGAAAGACACATTCAACAATTATTTCGACTAATATGCAAAAATCTAATCTTTCTATTCTCAAACAAATAAATTTGATGGCTACCACACTTTGAGGGCAAAGCAACACTACAAATGCTTAGCAACACAAGGACAAAGATTTAACTAAAAATTTGTTAAAATAATAATAATAGTAATGGCAACATAGTCAACTAAGCAAAACAAAACAAAATCTGAAACTCAAAACTACGACTTCCTGGAGAAGAGAAAATTATAGTTTTAAGCAAGAGGGGAAAATCATCATTTCTTAGAGAATTTAGAAAGAAAGAAAAGAAAATCTCAAATGGGTTAGCTATTGAAAGATTTAACAATTTCATGCCTTTTGGGGTTTCCAAACGAGAAAAGGAGTTATCACCATGGAAGAAATATATGCTCTTCAAGGTTTACAATACAATCCGAGATACAAAGTGCAAGCATCCGACAAGATACATTGATGATTTTAAACCAACTCAAAATAATCAAACCGCCAAACAAGTCCAATCTCAAATTCATTCAAAAGATAACGAAATTACATTGTAAGGCACATGGAAAATTAAAACAAGCCATTTATCTAAAACTTAGAAGATAGACTTAAACACATATATCATATATGTTAACAAAAACATAAAAGAAACTTGAAAACTTATATTTTAAAATAATAATAATAATAATAATAATAATAATAATAATAATAAGACATTTAGAGTTTGACACGTCATTATTTGAGATTTTTTGAAAGAAAACTTATGCACATGCTTCACATAATGTAGTATATCAACATAAAAAAAAACAGTATGCACAAGAACATGAAGTAAACCTGCAAATGGGTTAAGCAAGATTAACACAGTATTCTAACTAAAATAAAAGAAACCATCTTTTTATAAAATACGAAAATTTGCCTCTTCCTTAAAATAAAATGCACGCAAATATAAGGCTATAAATTTCTTACTACATGAGAAATATTTTTATGACAAGAATGAGTTTAAACCATGATTACTTGACAATGTCACGCAGTAATTACTAAATATTTAGAAGAAAACTTATGCTTACAATTACACTAATTACGGATTAGGGAAGGAGTTTAAAGTCTATGTTCATATCTATATGGGAACCAAACTACAGGGAAAGCCTACACACATAGTTTTATTTACATTTTTTTACTCAAGAAAAAAAAAACACATGTTACTTCCATAACATTTCCAACTAAACAAGAACAATATTCATCTCCTTTAAAACCACTTTTAAATAGGAATATATGAATTGCGAATTGTTTATCACATAGAGATACAAATAAACGCCAAACTTGGAACCAAAAACAGATTGCATATCATCATCTGATTCCAAACGAAATCATTTTTTTTTTTTTTCGAAATAGCCACAATGTGAAAAAAGATATGAACTCAATTATCTCCAGGCCTCAAACTAAATCAAACAAAAAAATTAAAACTAAAAAAAAACATCACGTTCATGATAACTAAAACAAATGAAAATTATTCTTGACACATGATTTTTCTTACAACAGGCATAACATTTATACAAAGACAATAATAGAAGTAAAAGTAAGGGGGACGAAGATCACCTGTTGCGGGGCAGCGTCTGGGCGACAACGAGCTCGAAAGAGCGACTTCTCTCACAACTTCGACTAGAGCAGCAAACCGAGAATTTCAAAGTAACTTCAAATGAAACCTTTCTCAAAAACTTAGAATCAGAAAATCGTTTTAAAAATTCCTTGAATGTAAAATGGGTATTGTCAAAGAACCAAGCTCTAAAACATGTTTTCTCCCAATTTCCCCAAAAACTCTCCTCTTTTTGGCGAATGTAAAGGATCATTTATAGGGGATGTTGGGGTCATTTAGTGGGTAAAATCCGTTTGAATTTGAATCTGCCCGTTTCTTTTCGAGGCAACAGTGAAGGGATTCAGAAAATCCCAAAAAAAAGGGAAGAAGGGATGTGAGGGTGGTTGGACACTACAGGCTAGGGTTATGGGTTCGCGGCTTTTCCGGTTTTGCCGGACTGAAGCGTCTTGATTTTGTCTTGGTCACGTGAAGAAGACGAGTATAGGGGTCGTAGGGTATGGCTATTGTTGCTGCGTTGTTTGTACGCCTTTGATGTTGTTGTTCTCGCGTGAACAAAGGAACGAAAGGCTGAATAATTTTGGGCGAAGAAATGGGCTTGGGTCGGATGAATTGGAATGGAATTGGACTGCTGAATGTTGAGGATGGGTCGCCTATTACTAATGGCATTGTATTGCTATTGTTGGAATGGGTTGGAGGAAATTGGGCCCAAAATCGATTTTGAATTGGGTTTAGATTGGCAATAGGATTAACTTGCCATGTGTGGTTAAGAAATTAGCCGAATTAAATTTAATTAGTAAATTCGGTTAAAATTTAAATAAGACGAATTAACATTAATTAATTAATGAGCTTTTTAATCTTAACGAAATATAATAATTATTTCTATTATAAAATAATTAGTTTAATTAAAAACTAATTAACTCGAAACTATAACTTAAAGTCATAAAATATTT
>JAJOOH010011932.1:0-10973 GCA_029582605.1 Solanum gracilifrons | reverse complement strand
TGTTCAACTAAATTTAAAGTCATGCAACTTTTGAAAAGCTTTAAAAAGATTTGTTGCATGAATGTTGATTCTCTAATATCGCAAAATAGAAGGTGATATGATAAGATATAATGCAACTGAACCAACGACAAGTAACATGTTACCTATTCTTACAAGTGCATAATGTTCACCAGAATGCCCTTAGATTTTTACACATATATAAAAGAGGGTTTGAGAGAAATATGCATCATAAGCTAAAACCATAATCTTGATTTTCATCTTTAATTATAACAGCAGAAAGAGTACACTTATTGTGACATATTTTCACTTCCCTTGAGGAATTATGACAATCTCCTTAATTTTTTTCACTTGATGAACTTGGTAAACCAGTTTAACATATCTGAGTGAGCCTCTTCTGCAGCTTTGACAGCCGATTCATCCTCAACGTTGTATCGAACTGTCCATCCATGTTCTACCCCTGGAAATATCTTCACAAAGCTTTCAATCTGCACAATTAAGTATATTAGTTATACACATGAATCTAATAGTAAACTTGCATCTAATGATCTACTTCTACATGTCTAAATGCTTAAAAGATACCACTTACCTCAGATTTCGCGGATAAAGCATTGCCTAGTAGCTTTGCTTGGTCAGGTGGGAAAATATGGTCGTGTTCAGCTGCTAATATTGCAGTTGGAACTTTTACCTCTGATAAAAAAAAAAAGATTATCAGCGCGTAGTCATACAAGTACTATGCAGGACGAGATGAGAAATTAATCGAAGAATGTACCATTTATGTCATCAACTGTAATAGGACCAGGATGCAAGATAACTGCAGCATCTATAGTACTCTCGTATTTCGCCAATTGAGAAACTACCATTCCTGATGAACCAAAATAGCCAAAGCATTATGAAAAAAAGCAAGACAATGTATTATAGTTCAGAAGTGAAATACAAAATTCATTCACCTCCCCAGCAAAAGCCTGCTGCCCCTATCGCGGAAACACCTTTACTCTTCAAAGATTCAACCACTGCTTTAGCATCTTCACATCCTTTGTCCTAAAAGAGATGTAAGAACCAATTCAATGTATAATTGAAAAAGAAACTTATCAAGAGGCATTTCTATAACTCAATTCATCAATATTCCTATTTCCGCGAAGTTAATAGTACTCTTAATAGTTTCAAGTGTTGCAATCCCTTATATTCTTTGAAATTAGGAAGTTTAGGGAGGGTACTAACAATGCCATGATCTTTGAACCATGTCTGTAAGTCATGTTTCTCGCGATCCAAAGGTTCACCATAGAAGAAATCAGGAACAACCACCAAGTACCCTGAAGCTGCAACTTTATCTGCTAGCTTCCTGAATTATATTGCACAAACAACGCACGCCCAATATGTCGAAACTCATTGTCCATGGATAAAGAAAAACCATTTCAACATCTAAAACAACAAAAAACTAGAGCAAACACATAATAACGGATTCAAAATTGTAACCAAGCATCACCCATTGGTTCTATACCCGAGTCATAAGTGGGAAGTTTCTCTGGTCCTTTGGCTATCACTCCGTAAATGAAAAATACCAAAATATAAACAAGGATGGATATTGAAGTGTCATGAGGCTTATTGGAAGTCAAACATGTTTTTATCATTAGGATTTTTACTAATTGATAGATAATGAAGTGTTAAAATATCCTACACTAGTACTCCCTCATCGATTTCCCGAGTTACACCACCCGTTGCCTCAAGATCTGGCCTTAAGGTCTTGGGTTGGATGCTTAGGTTCTTTCACATGGAAAACTTGAAAGTAAAAAAGGGCTTAATACATGGTCTGCAGTGTGTCAGGATATTCCATTTAAACACTCAAACTAAGCCTTGTTTCAATTGAACGCCTCCAATCCTAATAAAGTGTTCCGATTAGACACTCTCAATTCAAATTTTGAATAAACATCTGCCAAAAAGAAATAGTAGACATAATAGGGTTGAATCAAATCTGAGACAGGGAACGCTGTACTTACCTCAAAAGTGGAGCTTCATATCCTGCAAAAACCAATCAAACAGTATAAATAAGAATTAATACTAGCTGATAAACCAAGAAGTTACCATCTTTAATATGTAATTACAACGCCAATGAAGACTTTCAAACTTATTAAGTATATAGTTGATATTTACCAAATACATCAGAAATGAGAAGAATGGCAAGTTTGGAATGAATAGATCCACTAACATAGCTGCTAAGACCTCCAATCTCTTGTAAATTTCCAATTCCAGAAGCTGAGTTGAGGGTTGGTGGATTCTTCATACATTCTGCTCCTGACATTTTTGCTCAAAAAATATGTTTCTTTGCTGATTAGAAGAAATGTCAAAGTTACATTACACATTGGAATAAGACTATACTATATTAATATCATTAATCAACACCAAGGGTCGTGGTGCAGTAGTTACTGCTCTTTCATTCTTAATCACAAGTCTCGGATTCAGAATCTTTGAGTACATAATCGCCTTTGTTAGCAGTGGCGAAGCAAATTTTTTAATAAGGGGTTCAAAATCTGAAGAACTAAATACATGAACTAACCGATGGGAGTTCGACATCTACTATATATACATAAAAAACAATTTTAACCATGTATAAATAGTAATATTTTCCGCCGAAGGGGTTCGGATGACCCCCATAACAGAAGGCTGGCTCCGCCCCTGTTTGTTAATATTTCCCGCGCAAATTTAAATTTAATCAAGCTCTAATGTGAGTACCGGACACGGAATGAAAAATATGAACTTTCAAAGGCATTAGTTTAATTTCTAGTGGTGGGGGACTACGTAACCGCTTACGTTAATGATGGCTAAATGAAAACTCTAGTCTTCACTTTATCTCAAATTATTTACGGTTTATATTTTTATAGGCTTTTTTATTTTTTTTAAAAGGAGAGATTTTTAAAATTATTTTACCTTAAGATCTAATCTATTTGATTGAATATTTACTATATTTATTTGTTATCTCAAAGTGTATATAGATTTCATGAATAATTACTATAATTGTACGTAAAATGGAGAAAAAGTTTTTTATTTTATTTTAAAATTTTAAAATAAAAATAAATAATTTGAGATAACTGTTTTTAAAAATTATGATAAATAGTAAATAAATAATATATTTTTTGTGAGGTAAAGCTCTCGAATTTAAGTGAATATTGTTGTGGTTTATGTCGCGAATGGACACATCAATAAGTGAAATCACAACGTCTTATTGAATGCAAGCAAGACATAAATAACGAATAGAGAACTAACATCAAAACCATGTTTCTTAACAAACCTACAACATATTTATCTAAAACTGATATTGAGGAAATCAGTGTTGCTAATTAAATATTTTGATGAATATATTTATATTTTTAATTTATTATGATCTCATTAATCTAAAAAAATTGTGGACTTAGATTATATTGTTTAAACATATTAGAATTGATAAGTATTATATACGTAATTAGTAGAAATAACATTCCATATTATTATTAAAAATACGTAGAAACTACATTAAAAGTCAAAAAATTAATTGCATAATGCATTAAACAATACATAAAAACTAGTAATACATAATTTTAAAAAAAAATGCAACTACAACAAACAAAAAATTAACATTACATAAAATCCAATAAATCAAATCAACTATGTAACATTTCCAAAATAAAAACAGGGACAAGAGAATACAAATAAGTCTTAAACTGGAAATATATTCTTAATTTCATTTAATTTTTCTCTCAAAACATCTTTCTCACGTAGAGTGCCCCTTAACAAGGAACTAGGTAAACCTAACGTTAGTATGTGTAGCAGATCTCACATTATTTATTGTGTAAAGTAGTATATCTTTTTCAACAATGGGCTTCTCTTTATCGAAAAATATTTCAAGAGTTCCTAATGTCTTGATCCTACGATGATCTACACAATAACAAATATCATATGATATAAAAAAAAATTGACGTTCCAAACACTTGAAACATGAATAATCTTCTAGTAAAATATAAAAAACGGACGAGAGAAAATTTAAGAAAAAACAAGATGAACTAGGGCAAAAATGGGTATGCCCTAGTTTTAAGAATTCCTAATTGTTAACGGACGATGAAGACGTTTAAGTAGATGAAATAGTGCTCTAAATTAAACTTCAATTTTACACGTTATTTCAACCTCTTTTTTTCCACACATTCTTTAAATTTCGAACTCTTCGATCGACGTACACAACAATTTTATGACATAACGAATGGATACATCGAGAGAACATGACATTCCACATAACAAAAAGGAAGAATTTATCGGAAAAAAATGATCGTTTACAATAAATTTTAAAGTGACAAAAAATAAATTGAGATCATAAAAAAAAATGAAGTAACAAGAATATTTTATTAATTAATCAATATGAGTATAATTCTATTTCTCCATTATTCTCTCATAATTATTCATGATTATATTTCTCGAACTAATATGTTTTGAATTTAATCTATTTATGAATATTCATAAATTTGTGAAATATTCACGATGCTTCTTTTAAGGAAACATAATATTCATTATATATGCCTGAACTCCTAGAATTCTAATTAGAAATTTAGAATTGAGCATAGGTGGTAGAGTCCCTGTTGAAATTGAACACGTGTTATAAAATCCTGCGAAATTTCAATTTCTGCTTGCGTGATGAAGTAACTACCTAAACCTGTCGATTTATAAAATATTGCGGGAGGGTTTTGTAGGGTTTTTTTTTTCATCAGCCAAGAAAAAACCTTTAAATTTAACATTTAAACATGTTTAGTTTATCGTAAAAGAGTGGTAAAGATACGAAATTTGGATAAGAGTAAGAGGGGAAGTTGGAAAAAAATGGGTTCTTTGAAAAATGGAACAGAAAGTGTGTTGCAAGAAGAAGAAGAAGAAGAACCAATCTTGAAAGAACAATCCCAAAAATACTGCACCTTTCCTATTAGATACCCACAACTTTGGGAAATGTACAAGAAAGCAGTAGCCAGTTTCTGGGCTGGTAATCCGTATATTTTTGTCCTTGCTTTTTTCATGAGTTAGTTATGCAAAATTGTGTTACTTATTTGTTCATCATGTGTTTTGTTTTTCTGCAAAGTTTGTTGCTTTATATGGTTTTCTTGGCTGGTATTGTGTTGTTTGTTTCCCCTTTTGTGTGTGTTTGTTAATGTTGGAATTTGGTTGAATTATTTGTATTTAACTGAATTGATTATGCAAATTTGTGTTTGTTTAGTTGTTCATGTCACTTACACCTATTTGTTTGTTTATGATGAGTTGGTGACTTTTTCCTGTAAAGTTTGCTCTGCTTAAATGGTTCCTCTGCTGCTAATGTGTATATTTGAAGTTCCAATATTTTTTCAAAAAAATTGTTCCTTTATTTGTTTTCCCATGTTTTTCACTGTCAGTGTTGAAATTTAGTTGCATTATTCATCTATATTCTGAGTTGGGCATGTGAATTGTGAATTTTTGGATGTGTTTGGTATGAAGGAAAATGTTCTCCATGAAAAATGATTTACTAGAAAATGTTTTCTTGGAAAACAAGTGGGTTTCTTAGTTATTTTCTAGTGTTTGGTAAGTAAGCAAGAAAATATTATCCCAAGGGCATTTATATGTTATCTAGCAAAACACTATGGGGAGTATGGTCCTGCCCCTCTACCCTCCTTGCACTTAACTACTGAGCCTTATTCTTTGGTAGGCTTCGAACTTGTGACATGCACTTATCGTACATCCCACATTGTACCTCCTTACCGTTTTAATAAAGCCTTGAGGACATTCATTCGAGAGAATATGATGTCCTTGCAAATGGTTCAGATTCTCTAAAGAATTAAGAAGACAAATAGGATCAAATAAGACGTTCAAATGAAATAGGTGAAGAAGAGAAGTTTGGCAAGCTAAGAAAATCCGGGGAATAGCTAGTTATTAAAATACAGCTAAGTGGTAACATGATGTAGAAAATGTGTCACATAAACACCTCAATAGTACCATCGCTCCCTCTAAGAGAAGACAAAGGCAATTATAAGCGTGATGAATCCCTATTTATTGAGATTATAAGAGAAATGCCTGAACCAAAATATGTTATTGCTTTGGGAGCCTGTACAATTATAGGCAGGGTGTATGGTCTTATAGTATTGTTCGGTGAGTTGATAACTAATTCCTGTAGATGTATATTTTCCAGTAAATAAAATGGAAATATAGATTTTTTTTAAAACAAGAACAATTGAATTCTGCAAATAGGTCGATGGGGAAAATCAAACTCCCCACCTTGTAATGGAATTGATATTTATTCTTTTGCAAAGGCCCGAGCAATCCACTGTTTGTTCAATTCTGTTGCTTTTTTGTTGTTGAATGTGTTAAAAATTAGCTCTCTGTTTCCCACTTTTTATGTTTGATGTAAAAGGGGGGCCTGGACCAATAAAGCCTGCCATAGTCTTGTTGAAAAGCTAGACCTCTGACTCTCCGAACCATCCTAATATCAGGAATAAAAATACACATGCTTATGTATATATTAATGTCCTTCAAGAAGGCTGTGAGGGGGTATAGCTGAAGAAGTGGCAAGACTTTTCAGTTTGGGTGTAAGGGTTTCTATTTTCTTCAGAGGTCCAAAATTGATTGCTTTAAAATTTCCAGAACTGAACCTCATGTTCTGCTGAAGAAGTGGTTTAACTTTCCAGACTAAATGATATTTGACTCGTTATGAGCACAAAAGTTGTAATTCTGTCCCGCCTCCCCAGTGATGGATTATGCATTTTCTTGGTTGGCAAAATTAAATGTATCCGTAATGGATAAAACTAGGAATGACGGTAGGCAATTGAATCAATCAAGGGGAATTTTGCTCTGATATTTAGGGAGATCAATTTTGCCTAATTTTTTAAATTTATTTTTTAATTTTGAAACTAGTCATGCTAGAAGTTCATGTTGTTGCTTGTGAAGTGGTAAATGTTGCTTTAAGTTACTTCTGTAGCTTTTTGGAACTTCACTGGATTGTTATCTCATCCTTTGCATTAGTTTTAAAGCTTGTATTCTGCTTGCTAATTACTAGATGGTAGTGGTGTGGTCTTTCATCAATGTGTCTTCTGCTGATAAATAGTTTGCTTATTACTGCATATTTATACATTTGGCTTCTTCTGTAGCTGTACCATGTACTGATCTAACATCTGCCTCTTCTCTCTCCAATATATATGTGGTACAGTTGAGGAGGTTGACCTCTCTCTGGATATTCAGCATTGGGAAGCCTTATCTGAATCTGAAAAGCACTTCCTCAGTCATGTTTTGGCATTTTTTGCTGCATCAGATGGAATTGTTTTGGAAAATTTGGCTGCTAGGTTTCTGAATGATGTGCAAATTCAAGAGGTGAATTGGCTGAGCTCTTCTGCATATCTCTAATCTTAAATTTAAAAAGATCAGAGTAATGCTCCTCCATGTTGAATAATTGTCTGTTTCAAAAGGTTTCCTTTATCTCAGTGTCCTTGTTTTTCATGAACTTTACTGTTTAGTACTCACGAATAATTATATGAATAACACATGGTATTATTAGTCAGTTGTTTTTTGAATAAAGATCTAATATTGTAGGAATAACACTTCAGAAATGTTTTGGTTGGTTCTCCACTGCTAGCTCTTCCACTTCTCACTAACTGAAATGAAATAGGATAGTTGAAGCACCATACAGAAAGATGACCTTCAGCGCCTAAAAAAATTATAGGGGATATCACATTCAGTTAAACCTGAAAACTTGGTGTTATTGGGAAAGAAGGTATTTGTATTAATATGCTTATTGTTCTTGTCCCTTGATTAATGCATATCAATATCACTGGCTGATCCGAGTAGTTGCCCATAATATGCGAGTGATTTTGATTCTCAGACAGCTATTGATGCATTTTCTCCAATATTTAGAATTCCTTATTATGGAATTTGTAAGAAACATTTCTCATTCGAGCACCTATCTTTCAAAAATCGTCTGATAATAGGTAATGTTTGGAGGGTAGGAAGCAATATTTTAGGGTGTTTTGCCTATACAGTTTCTGTAAGATGGTTTTATTTTACAGACAAATCATTCTTCTTTCTGCAGGCACGCGCATTTTATGGTTTTCAAATAGCAATGGAAAATATTCACTCGGGTAGAGCTTTCTAACTATGTGTGTGTGGTCAACATGTTTTTTCCTTGTCTTAGTAACTTTTTTATCTTCTAACATAAGTAAGGGGTTCGTGGTATGTACCCTTTTGATGTCTGAGTAGAGCTTCTCCACTTACTTGTAGAGATGTACAGCTTGCTTCTGGAGGCTTTTATCAAGGACTCAAGGCAAAAAAATAAACTTTTTAATGCAATTGACAGCATTCCTTGTGTCTCAAAAAAGGCCAAGTGGGCTTTGAATTGGATACAGAGGTAACGGTTCATCTTTTGCTATGCATGGTTGTAACATTGCTGCACTTAATGAAAATACTTAAAGACCCTCAATATAAGTTAGCAATATGAGAAACAACTAATTTTTCTTAACTATCTGGGACATAGTACCTTATCAAAAGGGAAAAAAACTATTTGGGACATGGTACCATTGTTTCGCCTTCATTCCCAAGCAATGCTCATCTTTCATTTGTAGTATTTATATGAACTAATGACTGAAATACTTCTTGTTAATAGTTCTACTGATCCAATAGCCGTATTTGCTGCTTTCTTTATTATTTTCCTTGATTTTGTCGGGAGGTTGTTTGATAGATTTATATTATTTAGACTTTCAGCTTCTGAAGCTATGCTTATGCAAAAATGACACTGCTATATGCCATTTCAATCTCTAGAAATCTAGAATTGATGATGCTGACCAACATCGACCTTATTAACTGTGCATCTTTTACTTTCTTCGTGCAGTTCCAGCTCATTTGCTGAGAGGCTCGTAGCTTTTGCATGTGTTGAAGGAATTTTCTTTTCAGGAAGGTATGCTGCTAACTCATTATTTAGTCTGCACGATTCCACTAAGACTGATTATATCTGTTTCTAACTAGTAGTATTGAAGATTAACATTACATGCTGTAACTTATTTTGTTCACAGCTTTTGTGCTATCTTTTGGCTGAAAAAGAGAGGGTTGATGCCAGGATTGGCTTACTCAAATGAGCTCATTTCTAGGGATGAGGGTCTCCACCGTGACTTTGCTTGCCTTCTATATAGGTAGAATATGTCAAGATGTCATTATCTACTTAGGTAGAAGTGTTTCAACTAATACACATTACCCATCCCCCACAAATCCTCTCTCTTTTCTTTCTCTCTTCTCAGTAATAGTGGGAGGGACATAACTTGATGTGATTTAACTAATCTTTGTTGTCCAGTTTTATGCGAAATCAATTGACTAGGCAAAAAGTTCATCAAATTGTGCATGAAGCTGTTGAAATTGAAACTGAATTTGTCTGTGATGCCCTTCCCTGTGCATTGATTGGCATGAATGCAGAACTAATGAGTCAGTACATAAAGTTTGTTGCTGATCACCTCCTGGTACTAAATCACTTTGCACTTTTTGTTTGAGGATGGATGTAATTTATCTCTTTCCGTGAACTAACAAGTTTGTTAATCTTTACTTCAGGTTGCCTTAGGATACGACAAGAAGTATAATGTTGAAAACCCTTTTGATTGGATGGAACTTATTTCTCTTCAGTAAGTGTCATTGCATACAAAGTTGGTTCTGATTTTGTTTTGCAGAAATTATGCTTCATCTTTAGAAGTATACTATACATGTAGTGGCTGGAAAAATTTAGATAGGATCCGTGAAGTGATTAAGCAAATCGATGTTTTAACTAAATATGATTATCTGGACGCCCACCTTCTTTACTTGGGGCCTATGGACTAGTTTTTTTTTTTTTTTTATGACCGAGAAATCCATCTGGGGACAACCTTAGCGTCAACAGCACCCTTCAAAGCTCAGGAATAATGGGCCCGTCCCTCTACCTTTCTCCATTTAAATACCAGACTCAGTTCACATGTCATAGGTCTCAAACCTGTGACCTCAGTCCCAAGTCCCTCGACCTTTGCCACTTGAAACTTAACCCTAAGGGCTAGTACTATTTCCTTCATGATATAATTTGATAGCATGTTTATAGTTTCTAATTTGGACTATGACTGTGCAGGGGTAAAGCCAACTTCTTTGAGAGAAGAGTTGGTGACTATCAGAAGGCTTCTGTGATGTCAAGCTTGCAAGATAATGGCAAGAATTTTGAGTTCAAACTGGATGAAGACTTCTAGAGTTTTTTTTCTCTAGCATCACCTTGATGCTGAAAGATGGCATTTTTTTTTGTGGTATTATTCATTAAAGATCATACCTTTTTCTGATCACTTTTAGAAGAGCAATTGATTGCCTTCATGTGAAGAAAAAGTAGGTGTATTTGTCAAACATGATGATTTTGGTAGTGAATGAGTATTGAGTAGACTTTGAAAACTATGTGAAACTAATTGGCCGTACACTTGTTGCCAAGTAGGGGTAAAGGTATTGAAAATCATCTTTAGGTGGATTGGTTTAATCTTCATTTGTTTTCACTTCATGTCCACTTTTAGTTATTGCTTTTTATCCATATCATCATAAATATTCCTTTCCTTCAGACAAGATATGGGTCAGGGGAAGTGACATGGAATTTTGTTTTTTCCCTTCATTTTAACCTTAGTGTGATTGATTGTGCTATAGACTATTCACATATCAGTGTGGTTACCATTTTTGTAACTTAAGCTAGTACAGTGGGGTACTATTTGTTTTGTGTATTCACATTTTTTACAGTGGAAGGTGTTTTATATCACATCATTGTAACAATGTGTTTAGATTTTTTGAAGCTTTAAGGTGACCTACCACAAGGGCAACCATGAGTCCATGACATAATAATCAATGAAGTGAGTACAAATCTTAAAGATCAAGATTCAAATCCTAGCCGAGAAAAAATAATTGAATAAACACTACTTTATTTTATTCCATGCTTATGGAGTTTTAAAAAGGTGATATAGATCTATTCTTAAACC
>JAJOOH010011931.1:0-26512 GCA_029582605.1 Solanum gracilifrons | reverse complement strand
CAAATATATTCCAACAAAATCTAATGTTTGACCTTGAGCTTTGTTTATAGTCATAGCAAAACATAACCTTATCGGAAATTGTGTTCTTTTGAAGGGAATTGGTAGCTTCTCATCTTGTGATGCTAGTAATAGTATCTTTGGAATAAAAACATGTTTATTTTTAAAATCACCACTGGAAATAGTAGCACTGATAACATGTGACTCAAAATCATGACATATCAATCGTGTACCATTGCATAAACCTTCAGTAGGAATTAAGTTTCTTAATAATATAACTGGACAATTTTTTTTCAAAGTTAATCTATAAGGTGGTAAGTTAGCAGGATGTAAGGTATGTAGAAAATCTTCAAATTGGCATTGATCATTTGGTTGTATTGTTTCATCAATAGTTGTATACACTGTAGCATCATCGGGAAATCTATGTATAAGCATATCATTTATTTCATCAACAAAATCATTTTTTGCTGTCAAAATAATACGGGAAGTTATAAAAGATGGATTAGAATAGAATGTACGGAAATCAGGATAAGTTACATAAAACAAAAGATTCAAAGATTCTATTTCATGTGTAAAGGGAATGACAAAATTATTGGGAATTTCAATTTTGTTGCAGTTGTTAGTTTTTTCTTGTCCATTTCCAATTCTCATTAAATATGCACAAAATGTTGGATCTTTTTTTGCACGCATGTTTTCAGATAAGCACAATTTTTCAAGATGATTCCAATTATGAGAGTATAATAAACTTTGACTAATAAAGTCTTCCTCTTTGTCCATTACGAACAACAGGAAGTGTTTGTCTAAAGTCTCCCCCAAAAACTACTACTTTTCCACCAAAAAGTGTTTTTGTATTCATAAGATCTTTTAAAAGTGTATCAAGAGCTTCAATCGTGTTTTTTTTTGCCATTGAGACTTCATCCCAAACAATTAACTTTGAATCTCGAATTAGAGTCGCTAATGAACTTTGTTTACTAATATTGCAAGTGAAATTCTCATCGATGTCAATAGAAATTTTGAAACGTGAATGAGCTGTTCGTCCTCTTGGAAGTATTGAAGTTGCCACACCAGAACTTGCAATTGCCAAAGCTATGCATCCTTTTGTTCTTATAGCAGCCAACAAAGCTCGATAAAGAAATGTTTTTCCAGTTCCACCAGGACCATCAATGAAAAAAGCTCCTGATTTATTGGAATATACTCTTTCAAGAATTATGTCATATGCCCTTTTTTGTTGAACATTTAATTTGCTTTGTAGAAGTATATCTTCTTCAGACACTATTATATGTCTTTCAAAATATATTTCTTTGGCCTCATTAGTTGTTTTAGAAGAGCTAACATTTCCAAATATATCTTTGAATTCATTTATGTTACGTCCCATTAAAAGTAGAACTTCATTGATATGATTTAAAACTAATTGCTAGATATCATTTTTTGTAACATTTGAAATTGTTTTAAAATCTTCTGACATAGAGTTTTCAAATTTTTTCCAAAGATCTTTTGGATTACCAGAATTACAGTAAACTAATAATGTTGCAAATAGTCTTCTTAAACTATAAGGCATTTGATAGCTTACAGCTTCAGACATACACTCAATTAAGTTGTTATCAGAATGTAATAAGCCTTTTTTTTTCTGCAGCTTCTGTAAATGTAGTGTAGCATCCTCCATCCATTGTACGTAGATCTTCGTATGATTTTGGTCCTCTTACGTTCATTAGAAGCAACCTAAGATAATATCCTTCTCCTTCGGTTGGATGACATGTGACAATACGTCCAATAGTAAGGCGTTGTTTTCGACGTGACCACATTTTGTATGATGATGACCGTACAAAGTGTTGGGGAAACTCTTTATATAGTAAATTGAGATTTATAGCATCGTTACTGATTTTGTTCATAAGAAAAAATTCTGTTAACATCGTTTTCCTTATCATTGGATTGTTTATTATTTGATCGACAGTTTGGTTATTTTTGAAAGAAACAAATTGTTGTCCATCAAGATGCAATTGCAACTGGCAAACGCTTGGAGTCATTTCACTTATTGAAAAAGCAAATAGATGCCATGCAACTTCTGGTGGAGAAACCCATCTAGCAGATTGATATTCTTTTATTTCATCTATTTCTACATTAGTATCATCATTATGTACAGAAAATGCAATTTTGTCATGTCCTTTGCAAATATATTTGTAAATGTATTTGATAACCTTAATGTCAGAACATATTTCAACATTAATATGGCAACCGAATTTCTTCAGTAAAAACGGATTATACGGAACAGTCCAAGAATTATCAATGTTGTGTCCTCTAACTTTGATTGGTGTGATCATTTTTGGTCTTTTGTAAAGAGGATACGAATTCTTTCCTTTGGTTGTTTGTTCAGTAAGTTCTTTTGGATATTTAAACTTACATTTTCCTTCTTTTTGCATGCAAGAATTTGAAGGATTTAAATAGCCACAAGGACCATGGATCATGTGCTTGGTCACAAGTTTGTATAGATGATGATCAATATGGGGATCAGGTAATTCAGCCCATACAATTTTATCATATGATTGTGGTGTTAGCAATTTATATCCATCCATAAGTATAATGAGAAAATGGGCATGTGGAAGACCTCATTTTTGAAACTCAATTGTATACATAAAAGCTGCAACCTTTCCAAATATGTTGGTTTTTTGAATATCTATTTTTAGTTCTTCTACTTTTGCTCTGAATACTCTACTAATTAAATCAGGTCTGTTTTGAACTTTTTCCATTGGCTGTAAATGTTGTTGTATTTCAGGCCAACAAGGATTACAAGTCATCGTCAAAAATATGTCTGGTTTTCCAAAATGTTGTACCAAAGCAATGGCATCCATATATCTTCGACGCATATCTCTTGGGCCTCCTATGAAACTACCAGGAAGGAGTTTTTGTCTCCCAATATTGGAAGCATCTCTTTCTCCTTGCCTCAATAAATCAATAATTCCTTGAAAGGCTTCAACTCTAAATAGATCTTGATTAAATGAAACAAACTTTAATCTTTGTGTCTCAAGTTTGATATATTGGTCAACTATGTATTGTTGAAATATCCTTCCAGAATGTAAAGTTTCGTTTGGTTGTTTATTTCTTATTTGAATTTTATAACAATAATATTCACGACAAGAAACAGTCTCTCTTTTTCTTAATCCTTTTGATAAAACTTTAGATTCGATGTGAAGGATTCTATCAATAGAAGTCATGTTCATTATACTTGGTAGTTGCTCATATTCACAATAAATTTGTGTTTTGGAATAACTGTATGTCTTGTTGAATTTTTTAATACCACAATGCCAGCCATTTTGACCATAAGGAAACAATAGTGGATATTGTAATGGGTCAGAACATCCATAATAGTAATTGACCAATTGGCTTTTGTTACTATGAGTGTAAATTCGAATATGTGATGTGGGAATTTTATCATTTAATTAATCTTCAATCCAAATTGTCCCAACTTCGGATGCAGTTGGTAAGTTATGTGTTCTTTGGTCTAAATTGGAACTTGAGTTTAGAGCAATGTAAAATTCAGATAAATTTGAAACAACTGTTAACGATCTTAGAAAAGTAGAATAAGGATTAAGTTTTAGTATATCCATGAGCTTTGTAACAATCAGCTCATTAAGATTATCTAATAACGTCATTCGATTTGTTACCTCATTTTGGTTATCATAGAAATATAACTGTAAATTTTTTGCTTTTCCTGCTGAGGGTATCAAATCATTAATGAAGTGATATATTTGTCCTTGGACTTTAAATGTATAGATGCCACGATTTCTCTTTGATAATTCTCTATCATAATGTACTCCAAGTGAAGTGAAGGCAAACATATTATTGTAGGCTCTACTGTAAGTGCGAAAATGTTGACATTCTTTGGAGTCACCCAAGAACAAATTTCGCAACTCAGTAGGCATGTTATGAGAAGTTAGTCTAATTGATCCATTATCACAACAAAAACCTGGTGATTCATATTGAAACCTTTTTGCTGCACAAAATTTGCAATTTGGAACTTTCTTTAAAAGTAAGTAATCTTTTGGCAATAAATTATCATTTTGTAGATTGACTTCTAACTTATTTCTACCTGTGCATGGTAAAAAGCAATTATTTGTTACATATAAAGTCAGAACAATACATGTTTTTTTATTACTTTGGTAGAAAGAAGCATACATTTATTTGCAGTATGTTTTGAAGTTAATTTGCTTGCAACATGAGATGCAGTTGATGTTGATCCTAGTATGAGATATAAAAATATTTAGAGACAGCTAGGTAATTATTAAAAATAAATATAGTCAAAATAGTTGAAGTAATATTTCTGAACTGACCTACTTCGAAGGTAGATAAGGAATTAACTATACGTTCTCCTCTAGTTGAAGTAACTGGTAGGTTTGTAGGTTTGCAAACTTCAACTACAAAATGAGCAAAATAAATCTAGTAAGAGTAGGTCAGCTGAAGCGTGTAACTATAGCTATAGATATTCAGAAGAGAGATTTTACAGAAGGAAGATAAGAATATGGTTAGCTAACCTTGTTGAGGAGATAACGAATAAGCGGTAATTATAAGAGCGCCAGTACTATTTGATTGATGAAGGAGTTTTTGTCTTTTTGATTCAGCCCTTTTTTGTCTTAGCTGAGATAAAAATAATTCTTTTCTCTCCGGTGACATTTGTGCATATCTAGTACGCCGACGCGAATTTCTGTCAGAAGTTGTTTGTTGGGCAAACACATTATCTCTATTTTCTTCCATTCCTGTTTCAAGTAGTTCATGATTTGTTAAGTTAATTTATAAGTTAATGTAAATTTGGAAAAATACGTACGATTGACCAAAAAAAAGGCAGACAATAGTAAATGACTGTAACAAGAGAACCATTGGGCTAAAATACCATACATTTGAGACATATCAATGTAGCATTTGGGAAAATAAGAATTACGGTGAAAATAATACAAACAGAATAGTGTCATTTGTTTTGTAGCAAGCAATTTCAAGCTAAAAAGCAAATTATGTCAAGATAAGAACCAAATGATCCTTAAATTGAAGGAAATACAGACGTAAATATATATCGAAAGAAGAATGAGAGTAGCCACCATCATAGGCCCTTTCTGAACAGCTGGATAAATTAGGAATAGAACATGTCTATCACATCCAGCTTCTATCACATTCATCCTATATAAGGCTAATTAAGTTAGTTTTCCCTCTTGGCAATGATTCTTTAACATAAACAATATTTGGACTGTAATTCTTCTATTCAAACTAATAAAATAACTTATCATGATTTTCGCATATGAACGTTTTACATATCACACAGACAAATTCTTTAAGAAGTATGATCAAAGTCAGTGAAACAGTTCGTTTAACATAGAGAATGGATGGTTAAGCTTTTGATGAAATCTAGGACAAACAATTATGTAGATTAATAAAATTTGATCGAAGGAGTGAAAATTTAAAGTAACTGTGCAGATTTCCCTTACTTCTTTGACATGTTATTGTCTTCGATACTAATGTGATATCATAAGTTGAACGTATCATATTATTCTTAATTTTGAAATGATGATAGCCTTTTTTCAGCACTCATGCCATAACCATTTTACTCCTAAGGTAGAGCTTAACTTCGTGTTTGAATTAGTCATGTTTTCAAATTAAGTTGACATCTCTATTCAGTTGTCTTTTAGTTGAACCTAGCCTGATAAGTTTAGATTTGTTTAAAATGATAGTTTTCCACCATAGCTTTCATGCCTTTGTGCAAATTTTGTTTGGCAATCAATTCACTTAGTTCACTGTTGACTTTCCTTTACATCATTAAGTTAATACTATATTATATATTCATCTAGTTGAGAAGCTTTCTATAATGGCCTATCATGTTCTTAATTAATTGTTGCAATTATCTCTCCTTTTGGATACAATGTCAACACCTTTTGTCTAGAAGTATATTAGTTCGTAATTATGTTCTTATTTCATAGAATAATGTGTTTATCTTCATCACAAGTTAATCATTTGATCATGTGTTCGTTGGAGGCTCTTATCTTTTCTTTTTTTTTCTAATTCTCTACTTTCTCTTTGTGTGTATGTGAATCCCTTTCGAGTCCATGGTGGACTTATCAACCTTGCATTTCTGAGTGGAGCCATAAAGGCTCGATCTTTGGTTTCCCCATTTCTCGAGTCAGCTCCCTATACACTTGGGAGCTATTACAGGTCTGGGAGACCCAATATGTCGCTGGAAATTCGTTCAAAAACCCGAAAATGGGCTGTATACATACCGTATACAGCATTTATAAACTGATATATCGGTTCAGGGCAGAAAATATGTGGCCAAAAATGCGAAAATACAGAGATGAGGTAAAATACAGGTGTCCGGAAGCAGGAGATACACGGGAAAAGCTGATATACATGCTGATATACACTGATATACTATCAGTGTATACAAAAACGGGATTGGATTAAAAGCCAAATTTGCAAGCGAAATTGGCCCAAGAAGGGGCCCAATTTCATTATCTCGTTTACTATTCTAAGTGTTCGATTATGTGTTGACTAATCTTATTTAACTCTAACTTTAAATAACTTAATTAGATTCCCCAAAAAGACGAATCATTTTCTTTATGTCGGCTTATTTTAATACATTTCACTCGTTGTGTTTCCTTCTTTATTAATCAAATATTGATCGATTTTTTTATTTTAGTTAAGTTAAATCTTTGTTCTTTAAAAGATATGTTTTAAGCCCGATTCACTTGATCACATTTTATTCTAAAGTGGTTTTTAGTTAAAATAGTTTTCTCGAATGAACTAAAAAATGGTCCCTTCTTACTTAGTCATTTTTCTCAAAAAGGTTAGTCAGAACTCTTATTCTTCAATTAATTAAAATGGTTTTCATGCTTAAATTTATCAATTGAGTTTAAATTATTATTTTTTAAATGAGTCAAGCAAATCCTAATTAACCTAATTGTGTTAAAATTCTAATTACTTGTAATCTAATTCAATCGTTTCATTTTTGGGTCCCTTTCTCTAAAAAAAATAAAATAAAAATAAAAAATGCGTCATTTATTTAATAATTTTCTCAAAGTTAATAAAATATTGTAAGTTATTATTTTTTTTTTAATGTTAAATCATTATTTTCCAAAAAATAGTCAAACATATTTTAGTCAAGTCGCAGGTCAACCGCATGTTAGCGGACACTTCGAATGCTTAAACCCTTCTCGAAGTGTAAATTGAACCCCGAACCCTCTTTGGTATTTTCAAATGATTTTTTCTGTTTAAATCTTTGAAAATTTTAAGTTTTCTTAATTTCTTTAAAAAATTAAGTGGCGACTCTTTCTAAGTATTTCTCAAATTGTTTTATACTTGGAACATTTCAAAAAGTGATTTTTCTAGAGATAGTCAAATTACGACACAACACTCATAGAGCAAATTAAATGGATTAATCATGGTGATTAATTATCTTATATGCATTGCATTAAGCTAATTATTATACTCCATATAACAATGTTGGTTTTGTATGTGAGCAGGTGGGAGGATGACTTAATTATTGGCTTTCTTAGTATTGCAATCATGATTAAACTTCTTAAAACAAAAGGATGAGAATCAATTCTACTTATGATATCTCAATAATTAATTTGTTTATGTAGTAGAGTTCAACCAATTAATCCATAGTAGTGTAGCAAGTTAGGGATTGTTCAATGCATAATATATTCACATGAGATCCTCATTAATCCCTAACAAATTCAAAACTATCTCCTCTCTAAAGAGTTCTTTCCATATATTTTTTTATAATCGTGGTGTCTGATCAGCTTATACGCACCTCAATTAATACCATAAATACATAAGTTATATCCTAATAATACAAGTATCATGTAATTTTCTCCACCAAAACGTGGATAAATGAGAAAAAATCATTCAATATTTTTCCGCCTCGGCTAGAATTTTTTTTCAATTTATTTCTTACTATTTAATTCTTTAGACTATTATGATAGTGTTTACTAGAAATAATAGAAAGCAAAGTTTCTATCTTTAATATCTTCAATGCATTGATAGTACACATAATCTGGTAATTTTAATTCAATTTTTTCTATGTTTAAACCTTGAACAGCTATTAACGCGTACGAAAACAGTGTTCTAGCAACTAAAAAAAAAAAAACCCACTAAAACATGTGGCATGTGGCGTCGTGGATGAAGTTGTTTTTCGTTGAGTATTGAATACGAAAATATATTCAGTAAAAAATACTGTCAATCTTTATATAAATTTGAATTAATCGAACTTCAATACTGACGCACACAGAGTTTGGAAAAAATTAAATAAAAATACAATCACCTAGAACCACAACCGCTGCCATCAACGGTTGGTATGAAAAGAAAGAGAGACGAAGACATTTTTTTTTTCTGTATATATAAATCTGAACCCAAAACTTATACGGTAGCTAACGACGTCGTTTCGTCCACCCCACCCCCCACCGCCACCCCCACCCCCACCCCTAGTCTCCTTCTTCATCTTCTTCGTTGCTTCAGATCTCTCCATATAGGGAAGGGGTTTGAAACAATTTTTCTGTGTGTTATATATATATACCTCTTTCTCTCTATTCAATATATATACGTACATATAATGTATGTGAATACACAATCTCATTACTGAGCTTTTCTCTGCTTCAATTTCGCCGGAATCGATAGATTTTACTTGTCGGTGATCCATATAGTATTATAATTTTGGGGGGAAATGGCGGCAGTTTCTGGTCCTCTGACGCCTGGACAGGTAGTAATGCTCTTGCTGATCGTTTTGTGTTGTAGTGATGAGTGATTATACGTTATTAAGTTAGTGATGTTTAATTTTGGATTTGGATCCGATAAATAGTTGGAACTATCGAAATGTGTAATAATTGTGAGTTCTTTTGAGTCGGATCTGTTTGAAGAGTATAACTACTGAAGTGTATTAGTTAAAATTATAAGAAGCTTGCTGAATTTTGATATAAGAGCTTTTAGATGAGGAGATCTAGTTGTTTCCAGTGAAATTTTGAGTTTAGTAGTTTATTCTAGTAGGGAGTTGCAGCATGTTATTGTTGTAGTTTTTTTAACTGACTGTTAACGAATTATTCGTGTTTGGTCAACAAAAATGGAGTCTGAAGGCTGAATTGACTGTTGTTGATTACAGAAGCTAGCATGATACAAACAGCTCTTTTGCTAGTGATAATATTTGTTGTTCCATTTTTTTTTTCCCGCTTTGAGTACTAGAAAGTATATTGAAGTGGTTAAATTTTGAAGTTGTTTATTTGAGGTGGTTTCTTTTTGATGTGCTACATTGTTTTCATATATGCTAGGGGGTCAAACGGCGAAATTATATTAAGATTCAAGTGCTCATATTTATATAGTGAGGGTGGCAGCATGTTGTTGTTGTTTCGTGCAGTAGAAGCAATAATTTGGAAGTTCATGCTGATTTGTTATTATTATGTTTGTAATTCTGTCGTTATTAGAGCTGATGAAGCAGTAGGGTGGTTAACATCGGTATAAAATGGTTAGTGATTTGATTTTGAGTTTGTTATCAAAAAGATGTAATTCGGAAATTTAAAACGTTTCTCTAAAGTTCCATCCATCAACTTCTATATACTTTATAGTTTTAATGATTTGATCCGGCGGTGTGTTTATATAAATGAAAAGTGCTCGAAAGCTACAAGGTTCATGGGGCTTGAAGCGAAAAGCGAGAAGTAAAGTGCAAAATTTTATGAAAATTAAGAAGTACCAAACATATATGAATGTAGGACTAGAATACTCAAATTGCAATTAAAATAATCAATTTCAACATTTGATATGTAATAGTGCCAATATTAATCCAACTTCTCAAAATTGTGATTCAAAGAACTGTCCATTTTTCTTTTTATCATGTTTGAGTCATTGTTTGAAACACAAATTTCTTTGAAGCGCATGGCTTCACCCATGAAGTGATAACCCCTAGCATCTCGTCGCTACATCACTTTATGCAACAAAGGAATGGCTCTTAATAACTATGGACCCCCCCCCGCTATTGTTGGTTGGAAAGGCCCTGGGAGACAATAAGTAAGTTGATTGTGGCCATGAGATCCAAAACAGATGATGGTCACTACAATAAGTACACTTTAGATTCCAACTATGCTGTTTGTCTTTAAATCTCTAATCTGATGAAACTAAATCATTGAAATTGGTCTAAGCTAGAGGTGGATTTTTGCTTTTTAGAAATTAGCTTATCTTGCTAGATTTAGAACTTTAGAAAATGACTCCCATAGTTTAACCAACTTTGATTGTGGCGTTTAGCCCTGTTTGCAACTTCTGCCTTCATTATGAAGGTAGTTTCTTTCCTTTGGTACCTTTTGTCTTTTCTTTTGTTTGATTTAAAAAGAATTTTATGGTGAGTTGCTCATGCGAACCTGCTTTCTAGTGAACAGATAGGTATCAGGCGCATGTAACTGCTAATTATAGTACAATTGATTGGTCGTGTTTGATGCCTTTTTAACAATTTGCTGCTTCTGTAAGCATGTCCTTACCACTAAATTTGATGTCATATATCAGAAAATATTAGGTACGGGAAGTCTGATCTATTGTAAGAGAATGTTCAATTTTGTCGCTTTGATGCCTAGAAACAACAATAATTTAATAAGCTCACAAGCTTTGGAACACTTACCTTTGGTCATTTGGTGGACAATCTGGCAGAAAGAAACAATTGTACTTTTGAAGGCAAACGGAGAAATTTACATATCCTTAAGCACATATGTACTTTTTTGCCAGGTGGTGCGACCTGGTCACTGTAAATGATGTAGATTCCATGATAGATAAGATAAAATTTTACAATCTGTAACTTTTGGCGCACTATCTTAGTGTCTTAATGATCTTACAGAAACACAACTCTTATTAGAATTTTTTTAAAAAAACAATAATTTAATAATTGATACCAAATTTCAGTCATCTCACTCAATTGATGAAACTCAAACAAAGCTTAATCTCATTGGTAGGAACATGTGTATTTGGATAAAAGATCCTTTACTATTTTGTTCGTTTGCTTGGGTGGGGGAGGGAAGAGAGAGATAGAGGGAGAAATGGGGGTTTCAATTCCTGGAGGACGGAAGATCTATTAATAAACTTGTAGAATCATGTTGTTGTGGAATTATCTTTGTGTGTTAGTTTTTATGGAGTAAGATTTATTGCACTTGCGCTGCTGCAAGGTGGAACACTATTCAATTCATCATTTATTCGTTAAGGCAAATATGTCTAGAATATACTGAAGGATTTCCCTTTTTATGTCGCAGGTGTCATTTTTGCTTGGATTTGTACCTGTCCTTGTTGCATGGTTATACTCTGAGTGGTTGGTGTACAAGAAGTGGTTGTTTCCATCTAAAGTGTAAGTTAAACAGCTCAATCCTTGCAATGAAGTAAACAACCCCCCCTACTCACTAAGTTGACTCACTTGATTTTCAACATGGAAATAACCACTCAGTTGAAATCCATCCGATAAGGAAAAGGAAAAAGTACGAGAACTCATATAGCCCCTTTAGTATTCACCATGGACCTTGTAGACATGGCTGCTATTTGCTAAATCATTAGTGAATAGTATCTTCAGGCAACTTGATTTCTAAAAGCAACTGTGATTGTTTTATCTACACAAAAATATACAAACAATTGTACTATCTTAATTATAATTTTTTTTTATCTTATATTGTTGTCTTCTCTGTGACAGCAGTCATTCAGATAACAATCTAGTTGAATTGGAAAATGCAACAGTCAAGGAAGAAGATCGAGCTGTCTTACTGGAAGGAGGTCTGTCAAAATCTGCATCTACGAAGGTGTCTAGTTCATCTATAAAAACAAATATAGTTAGGTCAGTGCACTGTGCAGATTGGTGGATTTTCCTTGAACTTCCTAAATTAATTCTTCATGAAACACTTCTTTAATTTTATAGGTTTCTAACGATGGAGGACTCCTTTTTGCTTGAAAATCGAGCAACTTTAAGGGCAATGTGAGTCTCTTGGTTGTTTTGATTATGCAGGATGCATCTTTTTCCTCATACTAATGTGGTTGTCTTTCAATCATACAGGTCCGAATTTGGGGGAATCCTATTTTATTTCTATATGTGTGACCGCACAAACTTCTTCGCAGATTCTACCAAGGTTCATGACCTTTTAATTTTTTAATAATGCATCATGATATGACTTTCTAATTCATGCTTTTGACTAATCTCGTGGATGTGCATGAGCGAGCACTTTGTGGTGAACAAAGGTGGAGCTAGGTAGAGTAGTGCATTATATATATATATAAGATGTTGAACCTCTTTGGCTTCTTCGTGTTTTTACTTCTTTATATTTTGAATCCCCTTAGTGAAAATCATATCTTGGCTCCACCATTGGTAGTGCATCTTGAGTAACTTCTTGTCTGCATACTATGTTAAATATACACAGCCAGTTCAACCTAAATGTTTTTTGAATCTTCTTGTGCATTATCCTTCCCTGAAAGTAATATCCAGATTGAACTGTTCGATGTGGAATTGTGCTGTGTGACTTTTGTCTTAATGTTGTTTGAAAGAATTTTATCAAAACTTCAGCATGCTTTGCTTCAATGGAACTAATTTTAGTCTTATTCTAAAGAAGGTTACTAGCATATATATAATATGCATGCTAATGTGTAAACTCATTCCTACTTTGGAGAAAATTTTGGATATGTCTTTGCTTTAATTGGTTCATTTGGAAAGTTCAGATTCTCCATATTTAAATTTTTTACCACACGCATCAAACTCATTCTAGATAAACTTGTTGTCTTCTTTGCTTTCTTGTTCCCATCCCCTTATTTTTGTATTTGATTCTTGGTTTTGACTTTTGAGAGCTTAGTACAGGATCTGCATTGGTGTTTGTCTAGAACGCAGGGCATCATATGATTTCTGCATCATTGCTGGAACTATACTTTCAGTGTGCCAACTCCATTGTGGAGTTATAAGATGTATATTTTCATCCTCGCAAGTGTAGCTCAAAATAACAAGGTTCTGTTTTATTTTGTTTTCCGTGAACAGAGCTACAATCGGGATCTCTTCCTCTTTCTCTATTGTCTTCTGATCATAGTTGCAGCAATGACTTCTTTCAAGAAACACAATGACAAATCAGCATTTTCTGGAAAATCCTTGCTTTATCTTAATCGTCATCAGACAGAGGAGTGGAAAGGATGGATGCAGGCAAGTGTTTTCTATAAGATTTTTCTTGATCTACTTATCCTTCCGTTTAGTAAGAAGTAAATCTAGTCAGCAATTCTTTAGAGAAATACCTTCCATTTGCTCTCTTTGTATCTCCGTCTCCTCAGTGAATGATTTACAAAGTCGCAACATGATTCCTGCACAACTTCTTTGTTCAATGTGTTAATATTAAGAAGCAGTAAATCATGCAGAATCTCTGTGCAATGTGTGTGCATATATATTTTTATTTCCTGTGGATTTGGCCTGGTTCTTCATATATACTCCTTCAGTATATGATGTTTGCAGAGTCTAAATAATCCATCTTTTTGTTTGCAACAGGTCCTCTTTTTGATTTATCATTATTTTGCTGCAACAGAGATATACAATGCCATTCGTGTTTTCATTGCTGCATATGTATGGATGACTGGTTTTGGGAACTTCTCTTATTATTACATCAGAAAAGATTTTAGTCTTGCTCGGTTTGCTCAGGTAATATTATGTATTATACTTTATTACCTTAAGTTAGAGGACTCTTGGTAGTTTAATCTTACATTTCTTAGGTTCAATGTTGTTAATGTGGTAAACTTTGTCCTGTGTGCAGATGATGTGGAGGCTGAATTTCTTCGTAATATTTTGTTGTATTGTTCTTAACAATGACTACGTGCTGTATTACATCTGCCCAATGCATACACTTTTTACTCTCATGGTGTATGGTGCCCTTGGCATTGGCTACAACTACAACGACAAAAGATCAGTGATGGCTTTGAAGCTTGTTATGTGCGTGGTCGTGGTTATCCTGATTTGGGAGATTCCTGGAGTTTTTGAATTTCTTTGGGGCCCTTTCACATCTATGTTAGGTTGGTTACGGTGCACTTGCTCTTTTTCTTTCTCCAAATCACTTTTAAATACTTACTTTTTCATGAGCTCGGACAAGGAGGACTTCGCCTTGGATGTCACTTCAACTGTGTTGTGGAAAATGCTACCTACTTTTTCATGCAATATTATGCATAAGATGAATAGTATGGCTATAAGTAATGACAAATGCCATCATTAAAAATTTGGTTATAAGAACTCAAAACTAATATCTCCATATTTCATGGGTTGAAAAACATGAGGTCTCAGGTTCAAATCCCAATCCCAGTAGAGACACAAAAAATGGGTGATTTCTTCCCTCTATTCTAGCCTTGGTGGACAGATACATGTTGTTGGTGGGAGGTATAAGGGATCCCGTGGAATTAGTCAAGGTGTGCCGGGACACAACGGTTATCAACAACAACAAAACAAAAAGTTACATGGTTTAGAAATAGTTGTAGAATTTGATTTGACATCTTTATGAAAATCACCTATCTGTAGCAAAATGAACTGATGGACCAATATTCGTGCTAAGAGGTGCTTGTCTTAGGTGCAATGAATATATGCAAGTAAGGTGACATATATAATTGTAGTGGCAATGCTACACAACTGTTTCAAGTGGTATTTTGTATTTCAAGTAGTAGGGTGAACGCCAAAGAATCCTTTTCCCTCTTTTTCTTGTTATCCTTTCTTTTTTTATCTTTCTATAGATTCTGGCTTAACCCGTCACGTGATGATCGTTTTCTACTTTATCAAACTGTAGGGTACACTGATCCAGCCAAGCCAGATCTCCCTCGGTTGCATGAATGGCACTTCAGATCTGGGCTGGACCGTTATATATGGATTATTGGCATGATATATGCCTACTTTCACCCTAATGTAAGTTCAATAGAACTCTAATTCTTTATTCTTTTGTCTTTCATTTGTTGTTAAGGACTTACATTTGGTGTATCTTGTCCTTTCAGGTTGAAAAATGGATGGAGAAACTGGAGGAGTCTGAACCTAAGCGGAGACGAACAATTAAGACATCAATTGTTGCTGTTGCTGTTGCTGTGAGTAGATTTATCATGTTTCTGGCATAACACCAATTTTATTTTGCTGCTACAGTGTGTCTCTTTCTTTTTCCCGTTTTCTTCTTCCTCCAATTCGTAAAGTTTTGCCATCCGTCTTGCTCAGGTTGGGTACTTGTGGTTTGAATACATATACAAGCTGGACAAGAACACATACAACAAGCTCCATCCCTACACGTCATGGATTCCCATAACGTATGTATTAAACTTTCTTTAATTTCTGTTTTAGCCCTTCATTTCCAAATGTGAACTTTGTATACAACACCAACCATTGCTTGCCTATGATGTGCCAAAACAAAGAAAGTATACCGTTGATTTCTTTCCTGATGTCTTGTGCTACTTTCTCATTTTATTTTCCTTTTTTCAGTGTTTACATCTGCTTGCGGAATTTTACTCAGGAGCTACGGAATTTTTCTTTGACTCTCTTTGCGTAAGATTCTATTGACTCATTTGGTGCTGGTGCTCAATCATAGACCTTATACCTTCCTTTTCCTGTCCAGAAGATTAATTTTTTCATCTTATCTTTAGACATAGTTGGACTGTTTTTCTCTCGGCTTCTTTAACTGTCAAGTGCTCTACTTTTCTAGGTGGCTGGGAAAAATCACCTTGGAAACCTATATCTCACAGTTCCACATCTGGCTGAGGTATATGGATTTCACTCTTCTTTTAAATATAATGGTTGTTGTCTCAGACCTGAAATAAATTAATAAAACTGTTCCACATTTAGTATTTGAACTTTTAGATGAGACAATTCACACAATTTGATGTGGTATTTCTGAGATCCTTCATTGAGTCTCACTTGTCACCTATCAACACTTTCCACATGCTTAACCTAAGAAAATAGAATCAGCTTGCGCCATAAGGGATATGTTGCAAACCTGAAATATTATCTCTAACCATTTAAACTTCTAATGGAGTTGGTTTGAGAAATTCAATAGTCGCCCTCTATTTGATTAATCATGAACCATCAAAAATATTCCATCACCCTGCGACATTTTCCAAGTAATTTGCTAAACTTAAGCATTTTCTGTGTGGCTAAATTTCTTAGAGGTATTACTGTACCAATTCCTTATCTGTGAATGATTGACATCCTTATTCCTACATAATATACTTTATTATTCCCAGCCTGTCTCTAAAGTTTCTCAGTACTCTTACGTGGTTTCCTTGTAATGCCAGAGTGTAATTTTTCCCAATGCTTATATCTCATCAGAGAATGTATAGTTTTATGTTGGTTGCGTTGATAAGGCCAGGATGCTTTGAGTTCTTATTGCTTCTTGACTTCATGTGCAGATCAAATATGCCGAATGGACAGCCTAAGTGGCTCCTGTCCTTTATCCCCGATTATCCTTTGCTTAATTTTATGCTTGTCACTGCAATATATGTTTTGGTAAGCTTATTATGTTCTCTCACTTCTCATTTTCCTGAATATTTTTTGCTGTGAACATATCTGGTCCATTTTCTCTCCATCTGTTTTCTCAATCGGGTATTCCACTATCCTTCTGCAGATATCATATAGGATTTTTGAACTAACGAATACACTCAAGACAGTTTTCGTACCCACAAGAGACAACCAGAAGCTGCTTCACAACTTCATTGCCGGCGTCGTGATTTCTGTGTCCATATATTGCCTTTCTTTTATTCTTCTTCAGATCCCTCATTGATGCGTAAGTTCTTATACTCTACTTATCCAAAAAAAAAGTGCTGTCTGGTTTATACGTGAAAACATTTTTCTCAAGAATCTTAGTTTTTAGTGTTTGGTTATCTTCTTGTTAAAAATGTTCTTTTCTCCAAGGACAATACTTTTTACTAAAGGGAGAAAATGATTTCTTTTACCTTATAGTCAGAAGTCAGTTTTTATTAATATACACTCCATGTCATATATTACTCTCCTTATCATTTGTTCAACCAACACTTAGATACTGTTGTCAACCTTTAGCACTCAAATACATTACTCCTAAAACATTGAAAATGATCCAGAAGATAGTTTCTCAAGGTAAAATAGTTTCTGCATATAATCTTTTACAAAAGCATTTTCCGTCATGCCAAGTTGTTTCCGATGCATAGTTGATGCCATCTGCTCCATCACTTCACCCCCCTCAAATAGTATGATGAATCATCCTAGTGTGCATTTTCCTGCTTGGAATTATTTGGTAGAACCATTTGTCTGAAGATCTTCTTGCTAACACATGTTGTATGTCCACAGGTCGGATGAAACAGTCGTAGAGAACTCTTGAAAGATGATCTCAACTAGATATGGAAATGAAAAATCTGTCATATTGTCTTAAATGGGGTAGAGTTGTTGATGTTCAAAGTCTGCTTGCAAAGCATGTAATTGCCAACAGTTTTGTGGAAGTAGTATCACTAGCAGTTGCTAAATTGGAGCACGCACACAAGGAAGGAATTATTTTCAGATTCTGCCTCAAAATTCGTGACAATAATTTGTATGGTATCAATTACCACATACATGTATTCAATTTTTTTTTTTGGTTCTCTTTGCCCTTTGCCTTTCATAGTCGTGTTACGTATATGTTCCTCGTTACTGAGTGATATGATAAAGAAATATAGGCATGATATAAGTGTACTTGTGTTCTCTACTCAGCAAAACTTGAACTATTCATGACTAATGCAATTGTTTTTCCTTTTTAATTGTTTGTGAAATTTTACAGAGGAAATTATCTCGTGTTCACTTATAATTTGAATATAAGAAAATGATCCTCTCGTATTTTATTTATACATTTCCTGCAAAAAGAATAACAAAATTTGTATTGAATTACAAAATCAAATCTCTCCGATTCGTTAATTGGGCTGTGCATGGACTAGTATCTCTCGATTGAAAAGTCTCGAGCCAGTAAAATTTGGAATACATCGAAGCCTAATGTTAGGTACTTCCCACAATTCACTATTTGAACTTTTTTACTTTTTAGACAATTTGATAAACTAATGTTAATCTAGAAGACAAATTATTAACACACACAAGATCAGAATATAATAAGACTAAACACACATGATTTGATAGTATCAGTTATTAACCTAATATGAACTAATTATTTTGACCAAGCTAGTCGATCGCCGTATCACAAAGCAAACAAATCAAGATGAAAAATTTAATTTTACTTCCAGATTATTTTTTAATTCACATAAATCCCTGTATTAAAATTATGAAAAACATTGCCTGAAATTTCTGCAGAATTTAGTGGGAAAATGCTAATTCTTGACGCATACCATCACTCCATGCCAACAAATTAAGAACTGTCAAATAATAAAATTAGTCTCTAGCGGTATACATTTTAATTAAGAAAAATTACATAAATACACAACTTAAGCTATTATAATCTCTAAAATTTCTTACCATCTAAAAAAATTACAAAAACCCCCTTTCGGATACATCCCTATTCCCTTACATCCCTTCCCTCTCGGATACATACCTATCCCCTCTCGGAAACATCCCTTTCATTAAGTAATATATCACTTGCAATGTATCGAACAACCAAGAAATGTATTCGAGAGCAATGAAAAACTTCAAAATTTTGTAATTGAAATTTTTTTTGGAATAGAATATAATCAGCCCGTATTGGATTTCTGTACTTTATACTTTTAATTACACAAAGAAATTTAATAGAATTGTGAGAATTTTGTGAATGCAAATATCTTCTCACAAAAAAAAGTTTATTTTGCTAGAATATGTAATTCTTTATTGGGCATGCCAAATCTATGGTCAATTATTCTGCTAAGTGACAAATAATACTAATAATAACAAAATTGACCACTGTTGTGTTTGGAGATACGTATATAATTCCAATTTAGCCTCATATGGCGGAGGATCGCTATTTGAATTTTGACTTACTCTTTCCATGTGCTTCACCTAATTTAATACTATTTGACATCTTCAATATATAGCAAAATATTTTAATTTCATTCACTCAAATCTATACCCCATCTTTTAATAATATAATAATTTCAATCCAAATATCAATGTCTTGCCTACACAAAATGACAAAACAATAGTTTTTCATGTGAGGAATATTATTGAGGTCAACTTGGATTTACAAGTTATATTTGGGAACAAATATATGTAAAACATTTTACAAGATGGGGAAATTTACATGGGCTTAGTTAGTCAATAAGTGGATTATTAATGGGAAAGATTTCTATAGATACGAAATTCACACGTTCAAAGATTAGTTGAGCTAAAATGAGTTTTTTTTTTTAATATAAATTATGACTTTTTATAACATATCAAACAAGATGAAAAACTAAAATATTTAATAAGATCTTTCATGAATCAGTTTGAGATACAATAAGCTTAACTTTTGTATGAGTTGAACTGAACGGATCAAAATAAATGAACGGGTCATTAGTATATCTAAACTTAGATAGGTGGCACAAATCATGTGTTTTCATGAGCTTATAACTTTGTTGCCACCCTGCTAAAAAGGGCGATATGTACGAATACCCGATTATAACGTTGTTATTTAACTTGTGATCTTTTTCTTTTACATGTGTATATACTTTAGGACAACTTCAAACATATGATGTCTGAAGTTAGTCTTGACTAAAGTTCAGTGAATTTAAATCATTTTTTGTCCTAAGTATATGCACATATATGATTTAAGTTCAAGCAAAAAATGGCTAACGATTAGAACTAGAGTGACTAAAGTCCAACCATTTTGCTTGAACTTCAAGCAGAAATGCACAAACTACATTCATACGAAACTTTTATCTGAAGTTTGATTTTATCAAACCTAACTTCAGGCACTGCATGACTTCAAAATTTAAAAAGGAGAGTATGTAGATTTCATAACAATGTCAAAACAAGTTGCACCATCAAATTTTCCATACTAAAATCAACAAGTAATTAAATTACAAGCTAAACTTCAAACTTTAGTTGGGCAAATTAAAGTGGTCAGCTTGTACAAAAACCATACTGTGAAAAGCCCCGTAACTTTATTATTTTCGAATTTCATTTTCGCACTAAAAATAAACTCACTTCAAATAAAGGAAATAAAATGTTTTTTTTAATCAAAGACTTACAATTTTATTTTCAAAGCTCGAATCGTAATATTTCCTTTCAAGAAATTAATAAGTAAAACGTACTGCATGCATTTTGGCAAACAAAATTAATAAGTTGCAATATGAACAAATGTGTACTCAACTTTGGTTTTTTACGAAACTTCTGAGCATTCCCACCAAAAAGTTAATATAAATATATTGAATTGTTCTTTCTTAAAGCTAAAGACAAACAAGAAAATTTTCCAATATTTTATTGAAACGTTCTAAGAAAAACAATTTTTTGCTTAAATTCTGCTACAACTTGTAATTTTATGAACCAACTTAATTAGTTTTATTCGAAAATAAATAAATATTTTTCCCATTTGTATCGTTTTTATCAATTATTAAGGTCAAAGTCAAATAGCTATTGGTTGACTGTTGAGCCTTTCTCATCAAAGGCAGCCGATTTTTTGGATCTCTTTTTAGTTTGACTTTTGCTTTTTCTTCACACTAACTAGTTCATATAATATATATATAAATATATATCATTTTTTAAATATAATAAATTTAATATTTTAAAAAATGACATACATAATTAATAATAAGGCAATAAGGTTAGCTATTGAATTTTTAAACTAAACAAATAGAAGTGAATATCTATTTTTAATATAGTGGACGAAAGAAATCGTATTTTAACCTACCTGTTATTAAATGAAGGTTTTAATAAACAAAATCATATCTTCCTGGAACTATTGTTTTGATTCCGTGGGGGCTGTTAACTAACTAACCTTCAATATTTATTTTTCAATTTTTTAAAAAATTAAAGAAAGCTAAGCTAGGACCATTTAGTTTGAATTTCAATGCATTTTAAACTAAAATAAGTTCTTTTTTTCCCTCTTTATATATGTAATATAGTTAAGTCCTCCACTAAGTATCATTAGCATATTCTATTTCTTATGATTCTATATGGATATGGATAGATTTACGAAATTATTCAAAATATTATCTACGTATGCATCATTTTTCTTAGTCCAAATTCACACTTGAGTGTTATTTGAATGAAACGTTCCTATGATCTATTACACCAATAATTAAAATTTGAAAGTAGAATTATAAGAATTACATTTTGTCATGATCAAAAATAGTATTATGAAGATGATCAAAAGCCATTATTCATATATAGTATAATGTTTTTATCGTGATGTTCATTATATTAATGGTATTTATCTCAAAAACTTTTTGAGATTCCTACTCTAGTTTTATTTACATGTCTTCTCAATAGAAATGACAATTTATCACTATAGTTCATAACCCCTTAATTATTCATCAATTATAGAAAGTCTTTTTGCCATCTAAAAGGTGGAGGAAAAAAAAAATGCTGCGGTCACACCACGTGCTTTGGCTAATTCAACAAATATTACCATCCCATAAAGGTAAATTAATTGTTTAAATGAATGGGTTATATAGTCTTTGCAATGTTGTAGAAGCTTCCTTAAAACGGGGAGGATCTAGCTCTTAAGGTGTGGATTGACGAGAACCTAATGACTTTTGTTCCTTTCCAAGTATTTTGTGTTAAGAAATTAAATCAACAAAATATTGACAAAAATAGTTGATTGTGAGCGAAGATATTATTCTATGTTAACTTGAGATTATTGCAGGAACCATGGTAACATTCAAAACATGAATCCGTCCTTGCTTTAAAAAGGGTTTTGGATATGAATTGAACTTTCTTTACAAAAATCAATGGAAGATGATGACTTGTTCTATTAATTTCCTATTACAAAAGTAAAACAATTATTATTAGCCTACAATTGGTTTATTATCATCCAAAAAACAATTAACTAGCTAGCATTTCGGATTAAAATAAGTATAAATTATAGGAACCACATATTATAAGTACTAAATAACATCCTATCCCTTCTAGTTTTCTATTTACCAAAAATCCCTTAAAAATGATGTTTGCGGGATACATAGCGTTGTGCACGGGATACATTAGGTTTAATACATTCCACATAGCGGGATACATAGCGTTGTGCACGGGATACATTAGGTTTGATACATTCCACATAGCGGGATACATAGTGTTGTGCACGGGATACATGCGGGATACATAGCGTTGTGCACGGGATACATAGCGTTTGATACATTCCACATAGCGGGATACATAGCGTTATGCACGGGATACATAGGTAAATAAGGAATTTTTGAAACTTTTGAAATAAGTAGGGATAAATGGATATTAAGGTAAGTAAAGAAGTGTAGTTAAGTAATTTGTCCTTAAAATTATGTCATATAGGAGCAAAATGCAAGGAAGAAATTTATTAGAACAATAAAATGTACCGCTCTCAAGCTAAGCTATAAGCCTATAAAATATGTTTAAGATATTCTAGTTATGTATAAATAATTTGGTCAAAACTGTATATGTGTTAGGAAATTCACATTTATCGAAGATCTAGTAATCTGTCTTTTCTAAAATCCAGAACTCAAAATTCATAACCCTGGATTCATATCTCGTCGTACATGTGTTGTATAGCATTTTTTTTGCCATCTCTACATGAGACTATGCACGTATAGCTTGGGAATATATAAGATGATTCAAGTTAATCCAAGATCAAAAGGAATTATATATATATATATGATATATCCATGCCTTAGTTTACCTTAATGTTGATCAAATCCACCTTAATTCAAAAGGGCATGCATCTATATATATATAAGGTCAAGAAAGAAGAGAAATTAGATATAGTATATATATGATGGTGAAGTACTAAAATATATATATAATACATGAGATAATTAAGGAAGAGTCCATCTATAATATCTCTAAATTATTACTACTACAAAAAAAGAAAGAAAGAAAATTAAGTAGCTATAAAGTTTCAAGTAGGGTTAATTAGAGCTCAAAGACTCATGGTTCTTGTTTAAGATTAAACATAGAAGGAACCATGTCTTGTAGAAGTCCATAATCATGATGAGGATGAGGTAGCTGCATCTGTTGATGATGATGATACATTGAGGAATTTGCAAAAGCATTGGCATGTCCATAAAATTGAGGCATTTGTGACATGATGAATTCTTGATGAAAACTTGCTTGTGGTGCCATTAATGGTGATGGTTGAGCTAACATGGAAGGATTCAACATTCTTGCAACGCTACCGCGGAGAGTAGCTGGTAAATGATGGTTGTGTTGACCTTCATATGTTGTGATAACAATGGATGGATCTTGATATGACCTCTCCACACGCTTCTTCACTTGACATTTTTGACTTGTACACCTATAATAGCTTCTACAATTGCAAAAAAAAAAAAAAACATTATTACTATTATGTAATAAATATACTTCTTAAAAGAAGAAAATCATGATATTATTGAGAGATAGATCAAAAGATTATCAGAAGGATCTGACACAAGTATGAAATTTCGATTGTTCATAGAATAATAAGATTTGACTAGTGTACATCTTTGAATCTAAGCTTAATTCTTGAACAAGAAAATGTGAACATAACTTAGGGAAGTGGGAAGTGGGAACACAATCTTCATACTAGTAGGTAACCATGTGGACTAAAAGAAAAGAAAGTTTGTTATCAAATCACTAGTTAAATACCATAGATTTGACTAACTAGCTACCTTAATTATATGGATTCTTGATGGAAGAGAAATGTGTTCTTTTAGGGTTTTATGAATTCTTTACAACAACAATGAGCAAAAAAGAATTAATAAAAAATCACCTTGGATAAGGGCTATTCTTAACAGCCTTTTGTCCATATTTCCTCCATCTATATCCATCTTCAAGATGATCAACTTCACTCTTTGTCATGAATGCAAATTTTGGTGGCCTTTGCTTCTTTTCTCCTTTCTTTTTTGCTTTACTCCTAGACATATCATAATTTCAATGAAAAAATAAATCAAATGAGGGTAAAAAATGAGATAAAATTAAAGAAAACTTTAGAAACTTGAATATGTACTTACTCTTTTTTGGATGCATCTTCACCATCTTCTAATGTTTCATCCTTGACTTGTTTATCTTTCTTGTTAGAATCTTCATGATCACCATTAGATGAAGAATTTGAGATTGAAGAGTTTGGTGTAACTGGGGTTTCACTTCCTCCTCCTCCAACAACATCATTATTGTTAATATAATTAACATTAGCATCCATATGATCTTGTTTTATAATATCATCATCTTTAGGTGAAGAAAGTGGAGATGGTGTTGAAAATCCAAAGGGTTTTCCAAGTGAATTATTAGTAATATAATCACTACTTGATCCATGTAAATACTCACTAGTATAGCTCATAAAAGAAGGATCAAGCATATGTATATTTTGAACCATTGAAGAATCATGCCTAATATCTTCTTGAAATGGTTGATGATAGTACAAATCTCTTAGTTCATCACCCATATTGAAGAACAAGAAGAAGAAAAGGGGTTTTTGTTTTGTTGGGGGTGGGGTGGTGTGGGGAGGATGGGGTTTGACAAGAGGTTGATAATGTGTCTGTATTTAAACTTTGACAAGTTCTCTTTTTTTCTTTCTTGGTTTGAGCTAGCTAAGGTCTATTTTTATTGTATTTTAAATTTTAATGGTAGAATGAGAGATTATATATAAGTTTTGAAAAAAATAGATGTAGACCCCACTTTTGTAAAGAAGATTTGACAAAGTTTTAAGTCCATTTTTAGGGTCTAGTCATTTGTCACTAAGATGAAATCCGTCATAATTTATGCGACACATTTTTTTAGTTTGTTTCACTAATAATGTATATTTACTATAATTAAAAATAATTAACTTTAAATTTTTTTATTTGTGTTTAATGAAATTATTTATAATCATGCAAATGATCAAGAAACATTTTAGGTTACAAAATTTAAAATCTCTTTTTATTTTAAACTTCATGTTAAATCAAACAATATCACATAAATTGAGACAGATCGAATATACATCTAGCTGTAATAAGCATTTTCCTTCTTTGTTCCTATCTTAGGAATTTTTTTTTTGTTTCTTGAAATATTGTGTATGGTAAATTATAGTATTCCGTTTTGTTTTACCACATGTTTCGTGTTGCAAATTTAAGCTTTTGGAATTATTGGGACCATATATACAAAAAGAAGAAAATGATTATATAGTTTTTATAGATATATGTAATAGAAAAAATAAAATATTTTAAATGTGATGATTAAAATTTTAGTAATTTAGTTTAGTTGTAGTGTTTATCTCTAGTACTCTTTCACACTTCAAATCAAATGTAGTCAAATTTGTCACCATTACAAACTAAGTGTCTTGTCTCTTTTTGGTGAACAAACAATATATACATACTTTATGGAAAGCAAATTGGAACATTTTATTCGAATTTTGATTCAATAGAATATATATCGTGGTTTAGTTAAAATGGAAGCTAGGTAGATAATCAATCATTAATTAAATAAATGAATAAATACATGTTAATAATTAGCTTTAATTTAAAATGAAAAAAATTAATCTGACAATTTCAACAACATTCTGCTCATTGACTCTTACGCAAGATAACGTATAAGAAGAGGTACTACATTAATATTTAGATGTAAACATCTAGAACAACCACATAAATAATAATAAAAAGTCCTATAACGATATATTAATAAATTTAAGATATATACATATAATATTATATATTTAAATAACGATCTGACTGGTTCAACACAATTATATTCTCATATCTCAACATTCAGTACTCGTACGTATATAATTAGTTTACAAATACACCAAAAAAAAAAAAAAAACTCACGAGACTGTGATCTATTATATATTTCTTTATACTCCACTCATTCGTTTTTACTGGACATATTTTATTTCACGTGAGTCAGTTTAATTTAGAGTAAATTAAATTAATTCAACAAATATACAAATAATAGTATAAGTTGCAAGGTTTTGTTTGATTTTTGAGAAATAAATTAAATATGATAAATAAAAATAAAAGGACTTTGAATTACCTTAATATAAATTTTTTAGCTCCACCACTAACAAAACACAACATATTCAAATACTTTTTTTTTTTTACCCTCCCTAGGAGCTCTCACCCTTTTTGCTCTCTTGATGACTCAAACTCGCAATCTTTGGGTTGAAAGTGAGGGGTGCTTATCATCCGAGCGACTCCCTCTCGTCCAACACATTCAAATACATTAGTATTAATAGGAGAATTGGTTTGGTAGACTCTGTTTTAATTAATTTATTTAAATAAAAAAAACTTCATTTTGTCATAAAAAACTACCGCTAAGTTATATCCTTCCCCCGCTGAATTTGTGCTTTGGGTCAAAGTGAATATTAGTTAGTTAAAACTTTTTTCTATCATATTCGATTTAACACCACACAGACAATTGATACCTTCCCAGCTTCTTTATCAGTGACAATTCAACACATTGTAGCGACATTTTTGCTTATAAATGACCATGGGATTTTAGCTCTTCAAATATATA
>JAJOOH010011930.1:0-11488 GCA_029582605.1 Solanum gracilifrons | reverse complement strand
ATGTTTGATTAGAGATATTAGTTAATCCGAAAATTATTTATACACGGTTAACTTTGTCTATCCCATATTGGTACCAAACTAGCCCAAAGCGTCGGCAGCAATAAATTGCTTAATATAAGGGCCACTGTCAATGATTGTTGATTAATGGTTTAATTAGTCAAACAAATCGGGCATAATTATCGATATTTTTCACGATAGATTCTTTTTAAGCTTTATATATTTTATGGAGAAAAGCTCTTTATAATTTTGGGGACCCGAAGAGATTTTCTGAGAATTAAAAAGCAATATGACAAATTTGACACTGGCCCCCAATGTTCCTCCTATTGTCGTAAGTCTCTGTTGTTCTTCTCTTGTAGTACTACTTTTCTTTATTTTAATTTTCTTTTTAGGTATGAGTTGAAATAAGAAAAAACTTTTTTTGGACTAGAAGGAAACCATTTCTAGCATGAAAATGACTATTTATTAAAAATTTCGCCGAGAAATAAGGAGGGAAGAAGAATCCAAAAGATTATTATTTTCAATAATTTGTAGTTAAATGGTCAATATATAGGAGTAATTTGATAGTGGTTGGTGACTAGATTTTGATTCCTCCAAGGCCCCCCATGCTCCCTTCCATCACTTTACTGTTGATGACCATATTCCTCATTAATCCTACATTTTTTTTATCTTAATTTATAAATTATATAGATTAGATGTTTGAGTCATAAAAACAATTATTAATGTAAGTATTTGAATAAACTATTTACATCATATTTATTAATTAGGATGCAATTATTTTCTAACTTTATTAAAGTAGAATATTTTATGGATCAAATTATTTTTTAAGAAAATTATCTTAAAAAGAATATAACACTTTTCGTTAAAAATAATACAACTTTATTTTAGTTTTATAATTTATAACTGTATAAATATTTTTTAACACTACTGTCTTATCCCGCTAATACCAAGATTAATAATTGATATTTTTTTTCTTTTGGAAATTTACAATATTTGTACTTTTTTTATTAAAAGAAAGTATAATAGAAAAAATAAACTAATTTTATAAATAAATAACTAATTTGAAATAAATATTTTTAGTAAGATGTACAAGTAGGGCGGAGCCACCTGGGTTCATCCGAACCTCTTTCGACAAAAAATTATATTATATTATTTATACAAATAATTTTTTATGTATATATAGTAGATGTCGAACATGCAGTAATTCACCTTAAATCAGCAGTATTGCCTATGGAAATCAACAAAAATTTCAGAGAAAGAGAATGATACCCGGGACAAGAGGCATATCAGAGACTGCATTTGGTTTCTTCCAACTGAATCACCCACAATTGCCACCGACTTGTTTCTGACCAAATCCAGAAACTGAAACGGGTTGAAAATGGGCAGCTCACACCCATTAGGTCTCCACCTCCACTTCAAATAATCACTATCGGGTCTTCCATGCTTCATACAGTTTTGGTGGTCATGGATTTCAGTACAGGTCACATTCGTATAATATGGAGCATCCGGATTCCAAATCCATTTTCCACTGAAAACATCACACTTTTCTGCTTCTTTAGTCGCTATCTTCTGCTCCTCGAAAGGAAAGTATGTGGGTGAAATTTCAGACATTATTAAACCTCCTGAGTACCAATTAAATGGGTGATAAAGAGGGATAAGACCTAGAACGACAACTGCTAAAACTAAAAGTATAAATATACTTGGGGTTCTTTGAGCTGAAGTGGAGTATTTCCCAAAGGGAAGCTCCATTTCTGAGTGTTAATTTTCTTCTATGGAAAGTTGAAAAAGAAAGTAGTAGTAGTAGAGATGGCAGAAATTACGGAGAAAAGTAAGTTGTTAAAGATGCATAGTGCATGAAATTAAGGGGTACCACTTTCTACATGTATGTTGACACTAGTGATAATCCTAGTTTCTTCTTGTCATTTGGACCCTCTACAAAATAATTGAATATATTAATCCAAAAAAATTGAATAGTAAAATGTTCCCACTGCCTAAAACTATTCATTTGTTATAAATGAGTTTTGAGCTTTGTGTCACGAAGTTTCTGTGGATTTGTGATACCTAGGCAGCGAATGGGTTGAAAGAGAAAAGGTGGTGGTACAATATGCAATGGTGGTGGTACTATAACATTTACAAGGTATGAGGCTTGTCAGTGAGTTGGGTGGCTCATTTATACCACACTAGTGATTTGAAAAATTTATTACGCATAACGTGCGGTTGCAGATCAGTTATCTTCACCTCACATTCCAAACTTTTTTTATTTTTTATTTTTTACCCTTCCCTTATTCTTTCTTCCATGTAGCCTACTTAGTATCGAAAATCGAACTAATTTGATATTTCGTTCTTCAATATTTTGGTTTGTATTTGGTACAATTTTCCCTTAATATTAAGATTCGGTAGTACCAAAATACAGAAGTTTAACTGTTAAAAGATCAAAATAAAAAATTAGTGCCCAATCCCGTGTCCAATATTTAACTGCTATTATGCTGTCTCTCAAATTTTCAATTCTGTTGCTGTTAGTTACCGGCAGCTGCTGCTTACTGATTAGTGCTTGTTGTTTATGTATTACTATGTTATTTCATTTAATTAAATATTGAAAAAGCGTGCGTTAAAAGAACAAGCCGTTGTTACAGATTAAGAAGGACATGGTGGAAAGACTAGATCTTTTAAAGATGGGGAGGAAAGGTCGTAGTTGTCCACCCGTACTTGCACCATTAAAAATAGAAAAAATTGAAGCTGGTTTGGTTTGTCCATTCTTTGTCATTCATCATAAATACACATATGTCCTCAAAAACGAAAATCATGAATATGAAATCAAAGTTTTCAATACCATACCGTACCATGCTGCTTCCACCATACAAAAAATAATCTTCAGTCTGTAACGTAACTATATCTTGTAGTGCCGTTGATATGAGTCCTCTCTTACCAGAAATATTCCATTCCTGGCTTTGGTAAACTTGAACCGTATGTACCCTTTGGTCTATGGGGAGAAAATCATCAGCTCTATAAAAATTCAACAAGGCTTTTTTTGCCCCAACTTTTCTAACAGTACTATAGTTACATTTGCAACTCAACCATAATGATCCATGTAATCGAGTTCCTCTGTAATTCACAACCATTCTAAAAATAAAAGAAGCAACTAAAAAAATCAGAGTACATTGTATGATTTGGCTCTCATTCAAGCTTTTCCTCTAGGGATTTGGTGCTCTCCATCTTGAACATATGAAACAAAATATCTGCCCAAGAATCAATAGGACCAGGCAAGCACCAATGAACACAGTCATTATACAATACAACATTGGCATTTGGCCAATGCCCATATTTACTTGGGTGACCATCTGGTCTCAACAACATGGCTTGTGTTGTGTCCATCAATCTGAATTTCTTCCCCTTCATCTTCCCTTCTTCCTCCGCAGCCTTAAACTCTTCAAGTTGGATCCTGTATTGCTCCAAGCTTTGACCCTCCAAAGCAGTCTCATTACTTCTATATGGCCTTGTCCTTGCACAACTACCTCCCTTATTCCATTCCCCACCTTCAAAATGAGAAGGTGCAAAAGTTCTAAGAATAGCCACCCCCTTAAAATTTTCTAAGTCGTTGAAAGCTTTAAGAGCAGTTCTAAATGCCTTTTGGTAGGCATAGGTAATAGGGACTTCAGAAACATTTGGTATTCCACAGTACCGGCAGCCAACTCGTTGGTTGTTCTCAAAGTAGACACTGATCCGGGCAAACCAGTGGCCGGCATTTAAGATGACGTAGTCGTATCTTTCAATTTCAGTGGTCCATTTCTCATCTGCTTCGTCAAGGTGAAGGTTGTAGACTCCAGTATGGCTTGGACCATCTGCATCTGCTTCTTTTGTTGACACCAAAAATGGCGACCAATATGTTGCTAATGTAAAGTTGTAAGTTGTGTATTTGTATTTTTTGAAAGCTTCATCTGGATTATCAGATATATCTACAGGATATTCCACCTGAAGAAAAACAGAAAAGAAGATCAACATTGGTATTACTTCTTTGATCATTCTCACTTCAATTTGTTTTAGGATTAGTTTAACACTAATTCAGGCACATGCAGTGGCAAGTGCAGTGTTTAGCAAGAATCCAGGTTGTTTCCCCAAGTGATTCTCTGGCTTAATATAAAATGATGTATTAATTGACTAATACAAGAACCATGGTCATATTTGTTAATGATTTATTAGTCAAATAGATCTTCAGGAGGACACAATTAACTTTCTACAAGTTACGAACCCAAGTTACCAGGCTTGGTTCTCTAACAATTTGGCACAATTACATTATTCTAAGCTATACTTTAATTGGAAAATCTCTTTGGATCTAGCTAAATACTCTCTTTGCCGGGAAGTCCCCAGTGGAGTAAAATGCTTCCTAACAAAGGCAACTCCATACCCAGAGGAACTTGAACCCGAGACCTCTAATAAAGGATTAAAAAATATTTACCACTCCACCACAACCCTTGTTGAACTAGCTAAATAGTCTAGTTATAATATTGGGAACAAAAGAAACTTTCTGAGGATTAAAATGCAATATGACAAATTTCCCACTGGCCCCCAATGTTCCCCTATTAGGGTAAGTCTCTCCTTTTCTTTTCTTGCAGTACTATTTAATGTTTTGAGGGATGATCAATATTCCCAGTTTCAATTTTTGATTGTCATTCTTTCTTATTACTCTGTATAAAAAGAATGTTTTCCCCTCTTGACAACTCTTTAGTTTTAACTTTCCACTTAACATGTTTAAAATTACAAGATTAAAAAAAGATTTTAGTAAATCTTAAATATCTTTAATTTTAAAACTACAAGATTCAAAAGTCTTTTACTTTCTTATACACTCCATGTATGTCAAACCCTACAACAAATTAAACCAGAGGGCATATTACCAAAATGAGAAATAACTTTTTTGGACTAGAGAGAGTAAATCACTTCCAAAATGAGAATGAGTATATTATTAGAAATTTCATTTTCATCCCAAATAAAAGGAAGGAAAGATTATATATTAAGCTTTAATAGTTTCACTAATTTGTAGTTAATATTTATGACTAGACTGGCATCTACTTTGAACAATTAGATGAGATTAAACGACGAGTGAAAACTTTACATCTCAAGTCCTTCATTTTACTGTTCATGATCAAACCTTTCCCATTATTCCTCCACATTTTACTACCATTCACAGCTTCATGCCGGAAAACAGTACTCGTTGACCTATCAATGGCGTCTTTGTGAACTAAATAATGAAAATTTCTAGTCTCAGGTAGACCAAATCTTCAATTAACCCTAATTTATGCAGCTAATCCAAGCTAGAGTTTATCGAAACTATAGCATAATATGGTAGAAACAGTAATTAACCATAGATCATCAAGTAGAGAGTTAAAATAGAAGTAAAATTAACACTAATTGCAGAGAAGAAAAAGGGTACCCGAGCCAATAGGCATATCAACGACTGCATTTGATTTCTTCCAACTGAATCACCGACAAGTGCCAACGATTTGTTCCTAACCAAATCTAAAAACAGAAACGGGTCGAAAATGGGTAGGTCACACCCATTAGGCTTCCATCTCCACTTCAAATAATCACTATCGGGTCTTCCATACTTCATACAATTTTGGTGTTCATGGATCGCATAACAGGTCATATTCGTGTAATATGGAGCATCCGGATTCCAGACCCATTCGCCGGTGAAGATATCGCATGTCTCCGGCTCTTTAATCTTTATCTTTTGCTCCTCAGCAGCATGGTAATTGGGTGAAATTTCAGAGGGATGTTGGGTTGCTAAATCTGCTGGGTACAAATTAAATGGGTGATAAAGAGGGATAATACCCAAAACGACAACTGCTAAAACTAACAGTAAGAATATTCTTGGGGTTCTTTGGGTTGAAGTGGAGTATTTCCCAAAGGGAAGCTCCATTTTTTTGTGGGAATTTCTTCAATGAAGAGTTGAAAAAGGAAAGTAGAGATGGGAGAAAGAAGAAAGGAAGAAAAAAAACAAAGAAAGTAGGCTGTTAAAAATACATAGTGGATGTAATGAAAAGAGGGCCAGTTTGCACATGTATGTTGACTCTATGAACGTGCTAATCACATATTTTAAGCTTCTTTGTACTAAGTATTAATTCCTCATCAATTAGCAGATATAATTTGGATATTAATCACTACAGATCCATCATTTAAGACCTGCTACAATCTAATTATAGCACACAGACACAACTAGACTTTACTTCTACTAGGGAGGTTAGTAACTTCTTTTTTTTTTAGTAGTAATTTGAGTAAATATTCCCTCGTTATGTAATTATTTGTATTAGTAAATTATGACATCATGTTATGGAACACCAATAATGTAATTAGAGGTTTTGAATTTGAGCTTTTGATATGAATTTTTTTTTGGTTAAAAGCACAAATACAAATTAATTAAATTTCAATACGAATATGAGACAGTAAATAAATTAATAATTAAAAAATAATGTTATGAAACTTTTGTTGAGCAGTTTGCAAAGTTTGGGTAACATACTTTCTGATTAGTTTGACATTCTTAAAAATGATTTTTAAGTTTTAGCTGTGTCCCGAAGCTTCTTGCGGATATGTGAAACGTAGGGAAGAATGCAAGTAAAAAAATAAATTTTGGTGGTGCAATGTGCAATGATGTTGGTACTAGTGTCGGTGGCCTCATATGTATATCAATCCCTATAATTTATTTGGCAAAACGTGTGGTGGACTGGTGGCTCATTAGTTGTCTCCACTATACAGAGGTAACTAAGGAACACGTTTTCAATTTTTTTATCTATGGACTGATCTAGTAGTATGTAAAATTTTCACGAACAAAATTACTTAAGGAATAACAAATATTTTATATGTCTGATTTTGACTTGATATTAAAATTTAAAAAGTAAAGATTTTTTTTGAATTTTATAGTGTTAAACTAAAAATATAAAAAATATATACTAAAATAGCTTTTAAACTTGTGATCCGAACATATAATACAAACAATTGTAATTAGAAAGTTGAGCAAAAAAAATAAAAGGAATTTTACACAAATCTTATAGTGTTTATAGTTAATTATATTATATCTTTACTATTTTCTATATTACAAAAATTTCTTAAATTTAGTGGAATCCGGATACATCCGAAAACGTCCCGCGTAAAGTGATGTATTTGACTGATTTATTGTGTAAAGTGATGAATCCGAGAGAATAGGAAAGAGTAAAAAAAATTGTGATTTTTTCAAATGATAGGAAATTTTAGAGAATATTATAAAATAAGTTGTGTATTTAGATAATATTTTTTAAAAAAATACATTTTTTTAAAGAACTTAACAAAAAAACACCAACGAGTTGACAGAGAAAAAATACTGATTTCCAAATGAGAGGAATACCGTATTAATTACGAGATAACACTTCATCTTATGCATTTATTATAGTATGAAAAAACTAATACACTAAGCATTATAACTACATAGTATAGACTATTATAAGTCGTACTGTTATAGATATATTTCTTGAGTAAAATGGAATAATTCCAAAAGATAAAATTTACACAAGTGGTATTTGCGTTATCTTCTCTTTTTTTGTTGAACAATTCCCCCCTCTAACCAAAAAGAATTACCCTAATAAGTAACATATCACAAGAAAAAGAAACTTTTTTCCAGCAAATCCTAAGAGATGAGATATAATAATTAATCTCCCACTTCTCTTTTCAACAACTCTACTAAGAAATCATTCCAAGCATCAATTGGTCCAGGCAAACACCAATGAACACAATCATTAGGTACCGTAACGTTTGGATTAGTATATCGACCATATTTACTAGGATGACCATCTGGTCTCAACAACATAGGTTGTGTTGCATCAAACAACCTAAATTTCAACCCTTTTCTTCTCCCTGCCCTTTGTGCAATCTTTAATTCATCCAATTGAATCTTATAAAACTCCAAATTATAACCTTCAAGTTTCTTCTCATTTCTCTTAAACGGTTTAGTCCTTGCACAATCTCCACCATTATCCCAAGGCCCGTTCTCAAAATGCGACGGGGCAAAAGTCCTCAAAAACGTTACACCTTTATAGTTTTCGAGGCTATTAATAGCCCGAAATGCAGTACGAAAAGCGCGTCTGTAGCTGAAATACGATGTTACATGGTTAACGTTCGATTGCGGACAGTAGAGGCAACCGACAAGGCGACGATTTAAGTAAAACATTGTTGGACGGAAAAACCAATGGCCAGCAGAAATAATAACATAATCGAAACCTTGGATTTGGTTCGTCCAGAATTCGTCGAATTCATCAAGATACAAATTGAAGGGTTGTGTGACATCATTTGGGTCGGTTTTTTCAGTTTTTACCAAATAGGGTGCCCAAAACATGGAAATGTTGAAGTCGTAGTCTTTGTAGATCCAACGTCTGTTTTCGTCTTGTGTTTCTGAAACATCCTCTGGATATACAACCTGAAAGAAACAAAAATAAAATGATTTGAAAACCAACGTCTGTTTTCATTGATTTACTTAACATTATCTTTTCTTTGTTTTTAATATGCAAAATTTCAAGTTTATGTTTGACTTATTGTGTACCTCAAAGACCAAACCTTAAACTTTGGTCGTATTTTTATGAGGATTCTATTTATTGTAGAATTTCTTTTATAGGTGGTATAAGGTAGGGTAGGGTGGGTGGTACGGCTTAGATTGCGATCAATCTTATTCCTAATTGGGTATGGGCTGAGGTTAGAGCATATGAAGCTCACCACTACCTCGTAAGGGCATTGAGACCAGAATTTCAAACCGAAAAATTGAATGAGTTAGAATTAAGGACTATTTAATGAAAAAGAAATGAGAACTTACCTTGGACAAGAGACATATCAATGATTGCATATGATTTCTTGCAACAGAGTCTCCAACAAATGCAAGAGATTTGCCTCTAACAAATTCCAAGAATTGAGTAGGATCAAATATGGGCAACTCACAAGCATCAGGTTTCCACCTCCATTTCAAGAAGTCAGAATCAGGCCTTTCAAATTTCAAGCAATTTTGATGTTGTTGAATAGCATAACATGTATCATTTGTATAATAAGGTCCTTCTGGATTTTTCACCCATTCTCCTGAAAATAAGTCGCAAGATTCACTACTACGTGATACTTCAGATGACAAAATTCTTACATCGTCATTGCTAAGTTGTTTCTTTTGATCTGTTTTTTCTGGGACGACTTTAGGTACCGTGAAGTCACGTTGATGATGTCCGGACTTTTTTCTAGCAGGTTGATTATGTCTATCGAGTTTTTTTCTAGGTTCGGGTTGCACTTTCTTATCTGTTATGTCACTTTTGATCATAAATTTCGTACTTTTCTCATCTTTTTCAGGTTTTTTTTGTTCTTGTTCTGGTTCATGTTCTTGTTGTTGTTGTTCTTCCTTTATGGGCACGTTACAAGGTTTCGTGGGCACGTCCTCCACAGGACATGGATGATTGACTTGCAAATCATTATCTAAATGATCAACAACCTGAATTGTATCTTCTGAATTAGAAGAAATAACTTCTGAAATTTTCTTTTGAGAAGAATAACGTATAGAAGGATAATAAATAGGAATAATTGTGAATAATATGGTAATGACAATAAGAGGAGCAAGTTTTGGTGCGGTTTTTCTTCGTGTTTGTGGTTTCCCTATTGGAAGTTCAGAGGATTGGAACTTCATGGAGAAAGCTTTGTATGAACATTAAGAGGAAAAAAATATTACAAAATTATAAAGTAAAAGAGAAGAAGAAGAAAGAAAAATAAGAGAGGTAGTGAGTGAAGAAAATATTAAAGAAAGAGAGTTTACGCATGTTGCGCTAAATTCATTAACAAAGTGGTGGTCATCTCTTAACCAAAACTTAGTAACACCATAAGCGCCAAAACAAAGAAAATTAGTAATGATATTATGATATATAGCTAGCATTGAATCTTGTACACATTTTTTTATGGGATAGTTATTTTTTTTTTATAACCGTTGTGTCTATACTCTATACTAGCTTAATTGTGTATGCCTTAGATTCTATTAGGTATCTCCTATCAGTATAAGCATGAATAATGCTTACCAAAGCTTAGATAAATTAAAAAGAAATTATTATACCTAGCTTTATTTTGTGAAGTATTTATTGAAGCATTTTGGGATAGGTGAATACAATTTGTAAACTCTTATTGGATGGGTGAGCAACATACAAGGAAAACACTGGGCCGTACTCGAAATATTCAGAATGAATTGGACTTACTGTTAGGAGACCATTAATTGTTAAATGAATCTTTCTAAGGATCCTAAACAGTAAACAGTACCCTAATAATGCTGGCCCTCTAAGATCAAGAAAGAATGTAAGGATCAAGACTTACAATTCATGAATTTCATATGGCTAACATAGATTGATCAAAGTAAATATAACCTGTTTTGAATCTGAACTGGTAAAACATTACTGATGGAGTATAATTTTTTTACAGTCATTTTTTAGTACTATTTGTTAAGTTGTCCTACATCGGTAGAGGGATGAGAAATTGGTCTCCTTATATGGACTTGGACAAATTTCCTCCCTTTGAGCTAGCATTTAGGGTTGAATTAGGCCTAAATGTCATTTTTGACATGGAATTAGAGCCAGGAACCCCCATTTAGAAGTGTTCACGCTCCAGTTCGCAAATTCCCAATCGAGGGTGTCCACCCTTCGCTGGAAAATTATACCGTTTATATAAGTACAATGCTACTAAATTGGTTAAATTTAATATTTTGGACACCCTTAACATAATGAGAAGCAACGGCGTAGTGGTGTGAAGCTCTCCTGCTCACATTGCACGTGCGGGTTCGAATCCCTACAGTTGCAATTTTTACTTTGTACTTGCATTAAGAAATAATATAACTTTACCATTCTATCCTTATTCAAATTTTTTGGAACTCAAGTTTTCAATCAATAAATATGAATTAATTTATTTTGATTAATTAATTTAACCAATGAACATGAATCATTTACTTAATTTTTCTAAGTTGGTCAAATGTATATTTTCAAGGCTAATAACTCACAAGGGTAAAAAAGGAACAATATGATAATGTATGCATTGATTTTATGAAATGATAAGTACTCCTATTATGAATCAACTATTTATAAAAAGGGATGACATATAAAATGGGACGGAGGGAGTATTAAATTTGTTATTTTTGAAGTCATTCAGATATTATTCATCAAAATAATTTTTAATTAGAAATCTACTTCTAGTAGCCAATTCAATTCTCAATGAATTGGACTTAACTTTATATTACTTTTCATTAAAATTTTAAATGTAATTATTTAACTTAAAGTTAATTAAAAAATTCTAGACTATTCAAAAAGCGAACAAAAGAACACCTCGTTTGATTCTGATTTCATTATTCATGTCTCATTATTGTTGTTGTCACCAGAGATTAGTGAAAACTTGAAACATAAAAATGATTTCATTTTAAGCTTAGTGGGGGGGGGGGGGGGGGGGGGGGGGGGGGGGGGGGGGGGGGGGGGGG
>JAJOOH010011929.1:0-12789 GCA_029582605.1 Solanum gracilifrons | reverse complement strand
AAACAGTTGGGCAATTTAAGGGGTCTTGAGCAACAGAATAGAGGTGGAGGTGGAGGTGGAGGTGGAGGTGGAGGTGGAGGTGGAGGTGGAGGTGGAGGTGGAGGTGAGAGTGGTGGTCTGGGGCGGGGAAGACAGTTTCATAGTGGGACTGTAAGAGGGGCTGTGCCACCACCAGGTTTTTCAAGCAAGCCAAGGAGCAGGGGGGATTTTGAGCATAATGTCGATAATGAGAAGAACAATTTTGTTGAGTTGAACCATAGGGGTATTGGCTTGAATCATAAGTATGAAAGGGAAAGTAAACATCTTACCAGGAATGGTAAGAATTATGCTATCGGTTCAGATGATCAAAGGGTTTTTCGTCAGCTGGATTCACCTGTCCCACCAGCAGGAAGTAAACTTCACTCTGTTTTGGCTTCTGATGTTGAGGATTTCACGTTGGAATTACATGGTGAGGATGCTGAGAGTGGGGAAGAAACTGTCTCTGGGATGAGGAATGTTCTAGGTAGGAGTTCTGCTCAAGGCCAAAGCGATCTGGATGAATTGGGAGAACATGTTATCAGTTCTCTTGGACTTGAGGATGAGCCAGATGAAAGAAGTGATAAAAAGAAACATCATGCCTCTCGTGATAAGGTATTCACTGCCCACATATGCTCAGATTATATGGGCTTGATTTGGTGTGATGAATGTATAATATTAGTTAGCTTTAATGCGTGTCTTTGTGCTCTTGTGTTGCCCAAATTAAGATTTAAGGTTACTTTTTCAGTGCTTGTACTTTGTAAAAGGAACTTGTTTGTTTAACCTTTTCTCGTTTATGCCACAATGTCTCAACTATTTGGTGATATCAATTCTTGTAATCATAATAAAGCTTATTTTCCAATGCAATTTCTCGGAATTGTATTAACTAATCCTCTTTTTTTGGGGGTCCTAGAGATACTAATCAACATGTTATCTGGCTTTGACAGCATATATTTGTGAGACAGATAAACCCTTGACTGTGAGCAACTGTATGCACCGACTAGCTGAATTTCTAACTCATTGCATTTGAAGGTGTATGTTAAATGCTACTAAAACAATCTATTTATTTTCTGGTTTCACTACTTTGGATCAAAGTACTTTGAGAGTGAATCAGATTTGACTTAGAAATTCAGATTGATTTTGGATGACATTTTCCTTGTGACATGGATCAGTGTGTCAAACTAACTTGACTTAAATTAGAGTTTGAGGATGATTCGTACACCAGTTGCGTGGAGCTTAAATTTGAAATGAAGCACATTTGTTTGAATTGTGTATTTTTTTACTTTGCGGGTAACATTGAGGGGTATTTTCAGTGTATAAGAATACATGCTTTAGTGAGGACAATTTTTTTTTGAAACTGGTAACTTTAGTCTATAAATCCACATGTATACCACAACAGAAGTGTAGCTCCCCTTCAAAAGTGCTACAACTTACAGGGAAAGGCAGTCTTAATCTAAACTGCTGCCTATAAACAATCTAGCACAGCAAAAATGTCTTCTGTCCTAGCTAATATATCTTCTTTACACCAAAAATAAAGAAGAGCTAAGCAATTCATTTTGATCTTCTGTAAGCTGTTCTTTACATTCTCAAAACTCCTGTTGTTCTCTCTTTCCAAATTGTCCACCAAATGCATGCTGGGACAAGTTTCCATCTCTTCTCCTTATCTGAAGCATTGCCATCTCTATTCCAGCTGCTTAGAACTCCTTTAATACTCCCTGGTTTTACCCATCTTATCCCCTTTAGACAAATGAACATTCTCCCTAACTGTTCTGTCCATGTACAGTGCAAAAAAAGATCTTTAATTGTCTCTACATGTTCTCCACATAAAGTACATCTGGAGGCCAACTGATAGCCTCTTTTGTTTAAATTTCATGAGTCAAAACTGTTTCTTTTGTCAACAACCACATGAAGCAGTTTATTTTGTAGGGTGCCTTTGGTTTCCAGATCATCTTCCATGGCCAATCTGTCTCCTGTCCTGCATTCTTGTTGAGTTCCTTATAAATAGAATTTACTGAGAATTAACCTTTGGTGTCATTCTTCCAAATCAGCAAGTCCTTTTCAGTGAGGTTGCTGAATGAGGTTACTGAATCTTGAAAATCTGCCACTTTGTCCATCTCCCAGTCATGAAGGTTCCTTCTGAGGAACAAATTCCATCCTTGTCCAGTGGATAGCTAGAAATTGATCAATTATATAAAAAGGATGTTTGCGTTTTCACCCTCTACTTCTTTTCCAAGCGGATTAAACATCATAATTTTTTTTTATTTTTTATTTTTAAAAGTCCAACTGTCAAAGTATACTTTCCTTATTTGTAATCATTACTCTGTTCGGAGAGGAAGACCTACTTGATTGAAAGACAAAAGCTCGAGTTGATGAAAAATTTGTGGTCCTAGTACATACCCTTCTCTGGTAGATTGGACTGTCTGGATGTGTCTTGGTACATTCTCTAAGAACTTTGTAACCGTATTCTAATTCTCTAGCATATTGTGTTTAATTGGTGTCTCTGGTGCAATGTTCCAAAAAGTTGAGCAATGTATGGTTGGGGTGAAGAGGAGCGGAGGTAAAATTGAGGAGTATGTGTCATTTGACTCATTTCCCTTGTTTGTTAATGAAGGCAAACAAGTAAGGTGTTAACAAGGTTGACTCATCGATCAATATCTAATGCTATATTAAAAGTGGGAACCTCAAAAGTTAAAAAGTTGAAGGGCATACCCTTTTCATTAAATACCCCAATTATTAAACTAATATACAGTAATTAGCTTATTTTGATTTTTAACAAGGGTTAATTAGAGAATTTGTGAATCGTCACGTCTCTGGAGAAGTTTGGTCAAATGAATATCAGTTACTCATCTATGCTTCAATCCCAAATATTTATGCCTTGTCTAGAACTCGGCTAATCATTTTTGAAGGACCTTCGGAATGGGGTAATCATCAGGATCAAGTAAAAACTCTGGTTTTCTCGTCATGGTGATAAATCATTACCTTGCGTGCTCATTTTTTCTTCCCTCAACAAACATACAGAAGCCACAACAACCATTGTCGAATTCCACAATTAAATATGCATTGTCTATTATATCAGGCACCTTAATGTCGAAAAGAGAAGTAGTTAAAAACTATGCTACTCGAACTCTCCAAAAATGATGCTGCACCCGTGTCGGATTCTTAAAAAATGCATTACTTTTGAAGGATCCGACACACACCGTGATATTTTAGAAGAGTCCAAGCAACATAGGTTTGAAACATGTTACACAAGCCTATTTATTAATATAGGCAAGCAAGTGTTGACCTCATTTCCCTTGTTTGTTAATAAAAGTAAAAGTGAGGAGTATGTGTCATTTGACTCATTTCCCTTGTTTGTTAATTAAGGCAAAAAAGGAGCTGTGGAAAGTTTCCCTTCATGCCAAGATCTTTCAATAAACTTAACTTGGATGCAAAGAAATAAGTATAATGATTTTACTTTCTTCCAACTGCCCCAAACAATTGGAAGTTAATCACTATATCTCTTTGTTTTTTAGAATGGTTACAAGTAAATCACTAGTATCTCACGAGGTTCAAAATAAATCAGTTAGGAGTCGTATAAAAATAATGCTAAATAGAGTGTATTAGTAATAGTAATGCTTGATTAGTTATGTTTGCGTTAGTTATACATAGATTATTTCTTATGCATTGTTTGGTTTGGTGTATTAAAAATAACATGCATTGTATTAAAATATTTGTTTACAAAAATATCCTCCACAATTATGGTGAAAAAGATGTAAAAGGAGTTTTGAGGGGTAATTGGGTCTTTAACCATGTTAATGCATGCATTAAATCTCTTTGCATTATTAATACCTAGAAATCCATGGTATTAGTAAAACACTCCTCAATACACAATAGAGTGTATAATTAATGCAAACATTTGTTATACATAGCACGGAAAAGTTTACCAAACAAGATACTACTAATACATAAAGCTAATGTATGCATTATTTTTGCTAATACACTCTACCAAACACCCCCTTAATCTCTCTATCCTTTCTCCCGACTTTTCTCCTATCCTTCTTGAAACCAAACATACTGTTACTGGCTCACTTTTGTGCTACTTTCATCAGGACTACCGATCAGACAAGAGAGGAGCATATATACTTGGCCAGAGGATGAGGATGTTGAAAAGACAGATTGCATGTCGGAGTGACATTAATAGGATGAATGGTGCTTTCCTAGCAACATTTGAGTCCTTAATTCCTCCGGAGGAAGAAAGGACAAAGCAGAAACAGTTATTAGCACTGCTGGATGGAATTGTTAGCAAGGAATGGCCTGATGCTCGGCTCTATGTTTATGGATCATGTGCCAATTCTTTTGGATTCTCGAAAAGCGATATTGATATTTGCCTTGCAATTGAGGATGCAAATATTGACAAATCAGAGGTATTGTTGAAGTTGGCTGACATGTTGCAGTCAGGCAATCTCCAGAATGTGCAGGTATTTTGAAAAATTTAGCTACTCATCTTTTAATATAATAATATTCATTTATGTACCATATATATCCAGAGTATACATTATGATGTGTCTGACACTGGCCAAGCTGGCCTCTAAAGAGGGTCTTGGAGCGCACTAGGGTCGGTCTCAGCCAAAGGAGAGCGGGGACCAATCCAGGACTGGCCAGGAGGGGTCCGGTCCAAGGCCATTTTTAATCTAATAAGTAATTGATGTCCTTGCATATTTCCTGTAGAAAATAAAAGGAATTGGCACGACTATTTAAAAAAAATCCCCTAAGCCCTACAGACCTTGGAAACAATACAACAACAACAATGACATACCCACTATAATCCCACTAGTGGGGTTTAGGGAGGGTAGGATCAAGTATGTACGCAAACCTTACCTCTACCTTTGGGAGGTAGAGAGGTTGTTTCCGATAGATCTTGGAGACAATAAAGGAAATAATTGATACATATGTATACTCACACATATCTATTAAAGGAATACCACAAATTCTCGAATAACTTATAGATGAAAACTTCTAGTTTGATAGAATGACTATTTTAGCTTAAAAGATAAAATACACGAACAGAGCAGAAATCATATGGAGGAGTCTTATAGCTGATTGCAACTACTTTATGATTTGAGAGTGATTGAACTTATAGGTCGAAAATTAATAAACAACTCAATAATTGAGTTGTTTAGATCTTTGCTTGAATTAATACTTTCTTGATTCTATTAACTAAAATTAGTGCTTTGTCTGTTTTTCTTTTTGACGAGTCTAAAACTAAATTTTATTACCCTTTAATATCCCATGAAAGGCACTTTTGACTTCATAACATTTACTTTCATTAATATTATGAATGTCAATTTACGAAAACATGGATTTCACATTTTCCGCCTAATTGTGAGCAAATTTCAAATTTACCTAACAGGATCAAAATCAATAATATGTGGAGGTCAATTTAAAAGATTAAATATTAATAGTAGATCCGACCTGTTTTTTGGGCCCCAAGTCGTTTCGTTTGAAGTCCATGTAATTCAAGTTAACGCACGGGAGGTCCCCAGTGGCGTAGGCAGAAAATTCGTGAAGGGTGTCCAAAGTAAAGCCAACATAGAAAAAAAAATGTGGCCATGGGGAATTGAACCTCAGTGGCAAACACACTTTTGCACATTATTTCCACTAAGCTACCACTCTATATACAACTAAGCATTTCGTTTTTTAGTTAATTAACCGCTTTAAAGCAGACCACATTAAACAAAATAAACAGAATGTAGATGCGGTGATTCGAACTTGGGTATTGTGTACTTATTGGGCACACTTTTGCCACTGAACTGCGACTCGTTCTTGTTGTTGAGGGTGCCCAAAATACTTAATATATCAATATAAAGTAAGATTTGGCCTATACATAATGTAATTTTCCAGCGAAGGGTGTCCAATTGGACACCCTGGAGCAACAGTAGCTCCGCCCCTGGCGGTCCCTGGCCCTCCCCTTAGTGAGCTGGATTAAGTCTAATTGTCATGTTCGATCCAGAGTGGATCTAGAATCTTATATGCTTCTGATTTTTTATAAGGTCCTTAAGTTATGTGGCAAATTGTTTTTCCTATGGTGCTTCCTTCAGATTTGATTCTGTTCTAGTATGGTCTCTAACTCAAGTTTCCTTGCAGGCGCTTACACGTGCCAGGGTGCCTATAGTCAAGCTTATGGATCCAGAGACTGGGATATCTTGCGATATATGTGTGAATAATGTTTTGGCTGTTGTTAACACGAAGCTGCTTCGAGATTATGCACAAATAGATGTACGATTAAGACAGTTGGCATTTATTGTTAAACACTGGGCTAAGTCTAGAGGGGTGAACCAAACTTACCAGGGGACATTATCTAGCTATGCGTAAGCCTACATTTCGCTATTTCCTTTTCGCTTCTCTTTTTCCTATTCAATTCACGCCTTACCAGGTGACATTCTCTAGCTATGCATAAGCATACATTTTCATGCTATTTCTTTTTTTCTTCTCCTTCTCTTATTCAGGCTGACTTTTATTTTCTGCTTCCAGGTATGTGTTAATGTGCATTCACTTTCTACAGCAGCGAAGACCTGCCATCCTTCCATGTTTACAGGTGTGTTTTCTTTAGCTCTGATGTTATGATGTATGCATTGTTGTATGTGAAACTTGTAAGGTGTCACACTACCTGAACCGTTTGATTGGCAAATCATCACTGCAAGGAGTGTGGACAATGTCTGCTGGTTGGTTGAGTGTGGACGGCTTTTTCCATCACTTGTAATTTATTCCTCTAGTCAATGACTGTGAATTCTTAGTTGTTTGATTGAGTTCGAATTGCTTTGGTCAGTCTGTTCTAGTCACATGTACTTTTTTTTCATCACGTGCCTCTTCAGTTAAGCATGTATCGTTTTCTGTGAGGAACCAAACTGTTGGTTTCAACATGGTGATTTTATATTGTGGAAGAACAAAAATTAAAAAGTTCATCATACCTATAGTCGTAGTCCTTTTTTTTTCTCTGTTGGGGGTTTCAGTTGTTCAGTGTCTCTTGCTCTATGTGGAGAGTAAGCTTGAAATTTATCTTCTTTGGGATCTTTAATAATATTTTTCTTCTTAACCAGATGATAGTTTGGGAAAAATCCTGAATTACAGTTGCATTTAATTTCATATTTAGACTTTGGTGTGGCTGTTGACGACACATCTTTGCAGAGGTGGACCCACATGCACCTGGCAACTTCTAGATTTTTATATATATATATATATATATATGTATATGTATAGATAGTCTATAAAACAATAGTATATTTAATTGTGTACCCTTATAATCAAAAGCTGTCTGGGAGCACTGGTCGAAGTCTCCACTTTAAAGTGCCACAATGTGGGTTCGAATCTCACGAAAGTTAGTATTTTTTGGCCTTTAAAATCAGATTTTTCTTAAAAATTAACCTTTTTAAAAATTGTCTTTATTAACCACTCGTTTTTGCCACCTCATCTGGTCCCACCCTTAACCTTACCCTTGAGTCACTCTTAGTGGTGCCCCCTATCTTCAAATCCTAAGTTTGCCTCTGCATCTTAGGATTAATAATCAAATCTTCGTCTTAGAGCTAGAGAGTGTGAAAGACAGTCTATTTTTTTTTTTTTAATTAAATAACGATTCAATCATATCATTTTTCTACGGAGAATTGTTTCACCTTAGGTGCTTGCCACCTTCTGCCCTTTGTTTTTTTCTCCTTAGTTTGTTAGAGTGGAGGGATAGTTTCCATGTAGAGATTTTGATATGGCTAATGAACTAGTTGCCTGTTGGATTGTGAAACTGCATTTTCTATTTTCCCTTCTCTTCAATCTTCAGTGTATGATTGTTCAGCGTGGATGCTCATTAAATGCGGACATGCATGTGATACCATCTGAACCTGTATCAGCATTCTGTACTAGTTAATTTAATCTCACATAAATGATGTAAATCTTGCAATTTGGTCTCATTCTGTACTTCATTATAAAAGATCGGATAGAAAGTAAGAACAAATATAAGTGATTTGTGCACATGGGTTGAACGAAAAGAAATAGGTTCCCCAATATGCTTTAGCGTGAAACTTGCCGTTCTCGTTTTTTTCCCTGTCTAATAATCAAGTATAGTTCGTTACTAACATCGGTTAATCAATTCCTCATCGAAAAAAGGAAATCAATTTCTTAATGTGGCACAACACTGTTTTGGAATATTTACCCCTTACATGTGCTATTCCTCGGCCTTGCAAACTGATTTGGACAGTGTCACCTGGCCTTTGATGTATACGAAAATACTTTTCTGTTGCTGTAGTCATGAGGAAACAATTTTTTCCTTTTTGGGTTGAGGTGGTATTCAGGAAATATATAGTTGAAAGGGCATTTCTACGTTCTACTTTGTATGAAGATAGTTATCCTTTCTTCACATTCTTTTCCCCTGTCCTCTTATCAGGGTATGGAAGCAACCTACTCTGTTACTGTTGGCAACATTGAATGTGCTTACTTTGATAAAGTGGAAAAGCTTTATGGTTTTGGATCTCACAATGGTGAAAGTCTTGCTCGGTTGGTGTGGGCATTCTTCAGCTACTGGGCATATTATCATGATTATGCAAATGATGTTATTTCCGTTCGTTCAGGAAGTACAGTGAGGTAAGGCATTGTAACTACTACTGATGTTCTTGTTGATTATATGTTTTTTACCAGTTCTCTTAGCGAATTTTCTCCATGTTTGATTATGTACAGCAAGCGAGCCAAAGACTGGACTAGGAGGATTGGGAATGACAGGCATCTGATATGCATAGAGGATCCATTTGAGGTTTCTCATGATCTTGGTCGGGTGGTAGACAAGTTCAGCATAAGAGTATTGAGGGAAGAATTCGAACGAGCTGCTGAAATAATACAGTATGACCCGAACCCGTGTGTGAAACTCTTTGAACCCTATATACCTAGCTGATTTGGCCTTTTGCTCAAGAAAAACAACCAATAATTATAGGAATGTCCGTCGTGCTGTAAATTTGTTATATGTCCCTTCTGGTTTTGGCTTTCACCTCGCAAGTGTATTTAGGCGCTTTTGATCTACATCTAGCATCTAGGTGTTTTTGATGTAAAGAACCATCTCCTTGAATTCTATGGTTTGTATTCTATTTATTTTGCATATTGTCAAGGCATTGTTGTTCTTTATGGGTTAATCAGCTTCTATCGTTGGACTTGGTTGGGTGATATCAAGACACAGAAACGTATTAGTGAAAAGACAGTACTAGAAAAGGAAAAATAATAAAAATGGCTGCTTTGAAGCTGTTTATTTAGATTTGAGCCGCGTGTGAACCATTTTGGGGGTTCAATATCCATATGTAAATTTGATTAAATTTGAATTTCTGTCCGAAAATCTCATATTATGAGGTAAAGCACAAAGGTGAATCAAACCTATGGGGACTCAAACCTGAGTTGATTAAGGATGAAGAAGTATTTATTACTCCATCACAATCCTTATTACCGAAGAAAAACCTTATTTTTACTTTCTAATAAAAACCTTATTGTTCCAATATGTGTAGCATTGTTAAATTTTTTAAGTCAAATGACTTTGCTTGTCTCAGTTTTTTACTTATCTATTAAATAGTTAAATAAAATTGTAAATTATTTTGATTTATAGTAAATGTTAGATACTCATATCATAGATATTAGAATAGATAAGGCATTTTTTTTCTTCAATTTATAGTGTTTTATTAGTTCTTCATTTTTCGATATGATTTTCGACACTCTTTTAACATCTTGATTATTCAAATTCATGCTATAAAATCATTAAAAGGTGTAGTCCTCCTCTTCAAGAGAGCATGAGCAAAGTGAAAACTAGTCTTCAGATTCCTTCACACGAAGGAGAATATTTTTCATGGAAATTATTTTTTTTAAAAACATTTTCTTAGATTCAAGTTGATTTCTACTTATTTTTTAGGTGCGGAGAATACAATAAACATAAGGGTAGGAAGGGGTGGGAGTGGGGCCACGAGATGACAGGATTAGAATAGTTAAGGAGTAGGGGTTGGAGGCATTGGATAGGTGCGGAGAATATAATAAACATATAATATCACTTATAAAATTTGTTTTTCTTATTTCTATTAAAAAAGTCATATTCCTTATTTTTAAAGAACATGTTTCTCTATATAAAATATTTTTCAAAACTTTTATCCAATCAAATATGAGAAAATAGAAATATTTCCCTCCATACCAAATACACTCTTAATCAGAATTCTCGAGTTTTGAGCCTGAGAATGAGAAATAAAAAACTATCCCAAGAATTTGGTTACACGCGCAGCCTGGCAGTGGCGGACCTATGTTGCACATGATAGGTGCTTAAGCACCCATTGCCTTTTGTGACAATGTTATTATTTATATACAATGTATTAGTTGAGCATCCAATAAATGTAGCAATTTTCGAGCTAAAAATAGTTGAGCACCCACGATATAAAATTTCTGGATCCGCCACTGCAGCCTGGCCTGGGAACTTACCGGTGGTTTTTATTCAAAGCTTTATTGTTAATTAGCTTTAATTGTATTAATCATACTTTGCCAATAATACAAGTAATATATTTAAGAGAACTATTAAATCACTCCACTTGGAATTTAATTTATGGCTGCTTTTACTTCCAAAATCAACCAACCAATTGCTTCCAACTTACAAGCAATATTTTAAATATTATTATTCTTATTATGTATTATACTTATTGGGATACTATATAGTATATTCATTTTATTTCATTATTATTAAAATTAATATTCAGCTGGTGGAGAACAAAAGAACGTGAGTGAAAATGAACAAAAAAGCTAACTTTGCCAATTTAGACCAGCTACTTTCCTCTCAATCTTTTCTATTCATAATTACAAATTATAATTATTTGGATTAAATTTAAACCTTATCATATATTGCAAAGAGTGACAATTTTTTTTTTGACATTTAACTAACATTAGATAAGATGGATGATGGAACCAAGAATTAAACTTTATCGATGTAAAACTAATGATAGTAACGATTTTAGTATTTTCGTTACCATTGATTTCTCTTTTTCTAGTATCTTTCGTTTAATTTTTTCTGGACATTTTCACTTTTTTATTTGTTAAAAAAATTAGATTGATATACGGTTATGCTAAAACTTGAAGCTATAAATCAGCTTTAAAAAAAAAGTTTAACAATACATATTATAAGAAAAGATTTAACACATAAACTTATATTTATAGTCGTAGTTTTTATGATTTCTGTGATTTTGTGATTTTCGCTGATCCAGATGCAAATTTTATAAAAAGGAATTATCAGTTTTTATGTTTGGTGCAATTTTTGGATTGTACTTTTAAAGAACTGACAAGATTTTACGGTGTTTCTGATTTTTTGTTCTCTCCCATAACATAAAATATCCACATTTTAAAAAATATTGAAGCAAAACATAAGTGCTCATTTTTATAAATTTAGAAGACCAATGTATTTAAGGCATCATTTTAAACCTAGCCATAAACATAAGGAATCAAATTTGTCATTTTATCTTCATCATTACAAAAATTATTTTATTTTGCTTTTAAAAAAAAAAATTAATTGTTTCTTGTTGAATTGTGTGTTCCTATTAATTTTTTTTCATGAGACTTTAATTCCTTATTGACAGTCGCGCAATTATTTATTATTATTATATATGTATATGTTTGACAGAGAAAATAAATAAATCATAGGACATATAATGCAGTTTCCAAAAATCATAACGTGGAGATTCTTCCCATGTGAATTTGTGAGTAAATTGTGCGGTCTTAGGAACAAGTATCAATTGATTGATTTTAATCTACAGCTCAATGGTCAAAACAAATAATTTAAAATTGAAACGGAATATTTAGTATAATTTCTTATATATGTAGAAAAAAGTTCGACCAAGAATAATTTTTCGACGAAAAAATATTTCAAAGACCAATTCAATATTGTATATGGTTATACTTATGTCACTGCTTTTAAATATTCTTATGTCATGATATTTGGATGACTATAAAGTATATATTAATAAGAAGAAAATGAAAAGCTAAAATTAATTAAATTAAATTATAATTTTTTTAAAAAAGAAGGTAAATTGGCTGTGTGCACCACCTTTCATTGTAAACATCTTCTGGCACAAGCATGCCACTGTCTCCCCTTTTTAATGATTTATTATATTTATATTATTATTATTTCTGTTATGTACTAAATAATTTAATAATCATAATAATAGTAATAATAATAAATAATAATAATAATAATAATAATAATAATAATAATATTCGTGTGTCAGTCATTTGTTATCTCAAAGCTCACTATTTGTTCACCCAATGCCACTAAATGCAGCTTCAGATATAAAATATTTTTTTCTAAATATAAAAAATGGTGTATTATTTATAATAAAATGTTTTGTAGTGGTAAAATTTTAATAGGAGTAATATCTATATTCATCAAAGAATAAAAATGATTTTATTTTGAGGATGAAAAGGAAAAGAGTTGACTTTTGCCAAAGAAATTTCAACAACAGCTAATGATTCCAATGAATCCTTTTTCATTATTGGTGTTTGAATTTAGGGATAATACATATATTTGACCTTAAACTTGGCTTCAAATTTTAACTTTGACCTCCAACTTTCATAGTGCACAAATAGACACTTAAACTTGTATAAAGTTGAACAAATAGACACACATGACCTACATGGCATCCTACATGTCATTTTTTGTCCTACGTGTATTGTGCCATGTAGGACTCGTGTGTTTACTTGTTCTACTTTATACAAGTTTAAGTGTCTATTTGTGCACTATGAAAGTTGGAGGTC
>JAJOOH010011928.1:0-19012 GCA_029582605.1 Solanum gracilifrons | reverse complement strand
ATATGTAATATTTTACCCTTTTTTGGCCTACGCTGCACTGTCTTGTGGGCCCAGCGCATGTTGACATTTTTTTCAAGGATAGTGCCACGTAGGCCGAAAAGGGGTAGACTATTATAGATAAATTAAGTTCGGGGGGGTTAATAGGACCTTAGTAAAGGTTAGGTGTGTCTCTGGGATTTTGGGCATAGGCTGGGGGGGTACTTATGCATTTTCCCTTTTAATTTCAGTTTCTAGTTTATATATGGGAAAAATATTGGGTATAAAATTGGTATACAAGAGAGGGAGATCTTGTTTTGTAAGTTGACTATCAATTAATTATTAAGTTGGTCATGCTTATTTCTTGTATACTTTAATTTGTTAATTATTTATGCTAATATAGCTTCCTTACTATTTATGTTTTCCCTAAAAACCTCAAGTCCTTATGTAATGGACTGGGGTTCGAGCTTTGAGATTGTAAAATTTCTATTAGAGACCCTTTTTTTTTTTAAATTTAAAAAGTTTTGTGCAACATGTATTGAGCTAGTATGTGCAAAAATATTGGACGGTTAAGCAAAACAATTGATGGCCAACGTTTGTTCCTCCAGACCAACGTAGGTCATTATTAAGGTTATCACGGACGCACAAAAAAAATTTAGCCAAAAATTCAAATATCACCCAAAATTCATGAAACACACGAAAAATGGAGAAATTGGTATTTCCTGTTCTAGGCCTAGTATGAACTTAAAAATACATATGTTTGCCCTTCCGAACCAAAGTGTGTCATTAATAAGGTCGTCACGGACGCCCACAAAAAGTTTCATCCAAAAACCCTTCATGATCAAATATCACCTAATTATATCCATCGACTATAGCACAAGAAAAACCGATATACCCTGTTTCGGGTCTCGTTTGAACTTGAAAATGTCAACCAATGTGTGTAATTCATAAGGTCATTACGGATTCCCACAAATAATTTCGTCTCAAAACTCGTCCGAATCAAATATCACCCAAAATTCATGGACTATAGCACACGAAAAATGAAAAAATCAGTATTTCCTATAACGGGCCTCGTTTGAACTTAAAAAGGCCTAAGTTTGCCCCTCCTGACGAACGCGCATCATTAATTAGGTCGTCACGTACGCCCACAAAAAAATTCAACAAAAAACCCGTTGGAATTAAATATCACCCAAAATTCATGGATTATAGCACACGAAAAATGAAAAAATCGGTATTTCCTATTCCGAGCCTCTTTTGAACATGAAAATGACTATGTTTGCCCCTAAGGACCAACACATATCATTATTAAGGTCGTCACAGACGTCCACAAAGAAATTCAGCTAAAAACCCATCGGGATCAAATATCACCCAAAATTCATGGACTACGACACACAAAAAATGGAAAAATTGGTATTTCCTGTTCTGATCCTCGTTTGAACTTGAAAATTCCTATGTTTGCCCCTCTAGACCAACACACATCTCTAATAAGGTCATCACGGACGCCCAAAAATAATTTCGGCAAAAAACCCGCTGGAATTAAACATCACCCAAAATCCATGGACTATTATAGCACACAAAAAATGGAAAATCGATATTTACTCTTCCAGACCTCCTCTTAACTTTAAAATTCCTATGTTTTCTTAATAAAGGCGTCATGGACGCCTAAAAAAATTTCAGCCAAAAACCTATCGGGATCAAATATCACCCAATAGCACATGAAAAATGAAAAAAAATCACTATTTCCTGTTCCGCGCTTTCTTTTACCTTGAAATGCCTATGTTTGCCTCTCCAGACCAACGTGCGTCATTAATAAGGTTGGTATGGATGCATAGAAAAATTTCAGCCAAAAACCCGTTAGGATCAGATATCACCCAAAATTTATGGATGACGCACATGAAAAATGAAAAAAAATTATATTTATTATTCTGGGTCTCGTTTAAACTTGAAAATGCCTATGTTTTACACTCCAAACCACGCACGTCATTAATAAGGTCGTCACGGATGCTTATAAAATGTTTTTGCTAAAAATCCATCAGGATCAATTATCACCCAAAATCTATGGACTATAGCACACGAACAATGGAAAAGTCCGTATTTTGCTATTCCAAGATTCTTTTGAACATTAAAATGTTTATGTTTGCCAATACGGACCAACAAACATCATCAATAAGGTCGTCTCAGACTATTTCGACCAAAAATCCGTCGAGATCAAATATCACCCAAAATCCATGCACTATAGCGCATAAAAATGGAAAAATCGTTATTTCCCGTTTCGAGCCTTGTTTAAACTTGAAAATTTCTACGTTTGCCCCTCCGGACCGATGCACGTCAATAATAAGGTCATCACAGACGCCCACAAAAAATTTGAGTAAACAACCCACCGAGATTAAATATCATCCAAAATCCATGGACTATAGCACACAAAAAATGAAAAATCAATATTTACTGTTTTGAACCTTGTTTGAACTTGAAAATGTTTATGTTTGCCCCTACAAACCAACGTGCGTCATTAATAAGGTCTGCACGGACATACATAAAAAAAATTCGGCCAAAAACCCATCGAGATAAAATATCACCCAAAATCCATAGACAATAGCACACGAAAAATGAAAAATCAGTATTTCGTGTTCCGCGCCTTGTTTATACTTGAAAATGCCTATGTTTTTCCCTCCGGACCAACGCGCGTCATTAATAAGGTTGGTATGGATGCACAGAAAAAAATTCAATCGAAAACCCGTCAGGATCAAATATCACTCAAAATTCATGGACTACAGCACACGAAAAATTGAAAAATCGATATTTACTGTTATGAGCCTCATTTGAACTTGAAAATGCCTACATTTTCCACTCCAAATCAACGCGCGTCATTAATAAGGTTGTCACAGATGCTTATAAAAAGTTTCAGCCAAAAACCCATCGGGACAAATATCATCCAAAATCCATGACTATAAACCACGACAAATGAAACAAATCGCTATCTTAGCAATAAACCCGTCAAGATAATATATAGCACACAAAAATGAAAAAATCGGTACGTCCTATTCTGGGCATCATTTGGACTTGAAAATGTCTAAGTTTACCCCTCCGAACCAATTCACATCATTAATAATGTCGTCAGAGATGCCCACAAAAAATTTCGGCCAAAAACTCATTGGGATCAAATATGAACCAAAATTCATGAACTATATAGCATACGAAAAATAGAAAAATCAGTATTTCGTATTTCGGGCCTCATTTGAACTTGAAAATTCCTACGTTTGCCCCTACAGACCAACGCGTCTCATTATTAAGGTCGTTACGTACGCCCACAAAAACTTCAGCCAAAAACCTGTCGGGATCAAATAATACTCAAAATTCATGGACTATCACACAAAGCTAGAAAAAACAATGTTTCCTATTCCAGGCCTCGTTTGAACTTGAAAATGCCTACGTTTGCCCCCACCAAACCAACGCGCTTCATAAATAAGGTCATCATGGACGCCCACTAAAACTTTCAGGCAAAAACCTGTCAGGATCAAATATCACCCAAAATTCATGAAATATAACACACGAAAAATGAAAAAATCGGTATTTCCTATTTCGGGACTCGTTTGAACTTGAAAATGCATATGTTTGCCCCTCAGGACAATGCACATCATTTATAAGGTTGTCAGCGATGCTCACAAAAAAATTTGGCCAAAAACTCGTCGGAATCAAATATCACCTAAAATACATGGACTATAGTACACGAAAAATGAAAAAATTGGTATTTCTTGTTCTGAACCTAGTTTAAACTTGAAAATGTCTACATTTGCGCATACGCGCGTCATTAATAAGCTCATCACGAACACCCATTAAATGTTTCTGCCAAAACTCCATTAGGATAAAATTTCACCCAAAATGCATGAACAATAACACAAAAAATGGAAAAAATCGATATTTCTTGTTCTGAGCCTCGTTTGAAATTGAGAATGCCTACGTTTTGAACCAACACACGTCATTAAAAAGGTCATCATGAACACTTGCAAAGAAAATTGGCCAAAAGCTCGTCGAGATCAAATAGCACCCAAAATATAAGGACTATAGCACACGAAAAATGGAAAAATTGATATTTCCTATTTCGAGCCTCGTTTGAACTTGAAAATGCATACTTTTTCCCCTTCTGACCAACACAATTCATTAATAAGGTCGTTACGGACCCCCAAAAAAAATTCAGCCAACAAATATGAGAAAGTAGTCATCGAAAATAGGGCACGGTGCTACAACAAATAAGATATGAGAAGTTAGTCATTGGAATGATGCACGATGCTACACAAATCAAATATGAGAAAGTAGTCTGAAAAAAATGTACGGTACGCAAATGAAATATGAGAAAGTAGTCACAATTAAAGATACACGGTGATCCAACTTTTTCTAACATAATTATTGGATAGACGAGCGACATAAATATCAGAGAAGAATATTATTGAACTATGTATCTACAGTATTACATTATTACTCTACATAAGACTCTTTTTCCAACTTGGACACTACAATACAATCCTTTTCTAAGTGATTCTATATACTATTTATATTCTTATTCCTATTCTAAGTAAGATTGTATATATTATTTCTATACCTATTCTAACACCAACTAATATTGGAATGGGATGAGGCAAACAACAGTAAATCAAAATATTAGACTCATTAACTCTTGTTACTGGAATCAGCACTTGTGTAATCCGAGCCAAACATAGGTGTATATCCCTTAGATGAAATAATTTGAGAATGATACTTGGTGGACATAATTACTTGGTATTTATGCTGGTGGGAGGTGGCAGGTATCTCGTGAAATTAATTGAGATGCGCGCAAGCTGGCTGAGGCACCACGGGTATCAAAAATAAAATGATACTTATTATGCAAGTAATTAATGGAGTCCTTTGGTGGATAAGAAAAGGATGAACTTTGAGCTTCAAGTTATATTGTGATCTTTAAGAAAATTATATAGCATTGTTTACCAAATCCATACAAAGAACAACTGGAATGTCCATTTTATCAAACTAACAAAAATATTGACAAACACCAAACCAATGTAAGTGTAACAAAAAAAACTAATCCTTAATCGTAACTGGTTGATATCACCTATACAAAAAACAACTTCAAGAAGGCAGAAGAGCTCCCAGACAGCACAGTTACAAGAGAACCTAATGATTGTGTCACTCTTATACGAACGACATGCATCAGGAAAATGGTAGCCAAAGGAATTGAGAAAAAGTTCATTGACTTTCAATCTTTATAGTGCATGAAAGAAAATCAAACTAAAAATGTTCAATTAGAATAATTTACTCGCTATAGCTTGTCTGAACTTGGACTTACCTTATTTTAAGACAGATGCTTCAGCTGCTCCGAGCTTCCAACACAGGGGTCTGATTTTTTGCAGATTTCTTTTTTCAAACTGCTTCACCATTTGTTCCTCTTGAATTTTGTTGCAAGTATCACTAAGTTGACGCTCAATCATCTAGGAAGAGAAAAACAGAAGAGATCCTGAGATATTTCTCTTCAATGTATAAGTCTTTTATGAAGGATTTCCTATACAAATCAACAAACTTACTTATTTTCCAGTTATTTTCTTTCACTAATAGGAAAGTAAGAAGCTTCTATTAGCGTAAGACCTTGAGTTGAATTGATTGAGTCATGTGCAACGTCAATATATGATGGTTCCTTGTTGTCCAATGATTTATATTTTTCTAGGAGTCAATATTGGTTTGCCCCTTTCCTCTTATTAGACAATAGGTTTGGAACCCAATACAATTGGCTTCTTACCAATCCGTCAATAAAATTATCAAAATTCCAATTTGCTTCTCCATTCTTTGAACTAAAAAGGACGGACTGAGTGTTGCAGGTCTGCTGCTTCAAATCCAACGAGCTTAAGCCCTCTTGGGGAGTTCTTTAAAGAGGTACCTCATATAAATAAAAGGCATAAGGTTTGATCCTACTCATGTAGATTCCGCAACTTTTCCAAAAAGGTAAGTTCTTGACACATGTTATCTACATCATGTTGTGGATGCCCATGTGACTTGTCTTATCCATCTCTATAAATAGTAAATTGGATGCCACTTCATCAGCAAGTATCATAAGGTAGCCTTACAATATGATTCAGTCTGCCCTTGCATCATTTGAACATCAAATCCAATAGAAAACTGAGTAAACGTCAGTTGATTATCTCATAGCTTTAGCATGGGTAAATAGATACTTTTCAGGATGTTTACCCCTAATTGGTATAGAGTTAGATCTAAAGTAAGGCATCATAGGAGATATATTAGGTAATCACAAAAAAGATTGGTTCTATAAAATTAGGACCAAACAATAGCATCACAGGAAAAATATTTGTTCTTGCAGAGTTGGGAGTAAAGTTTGGTAGTACAAAAAGGATATAAGGTAGCACATTCACTTTAGTGTAGCCTTAGAATATAATGAATCATGCATCAGATTTATAATTGCCTCAAAAATGAATTTGACGTAGAAAAGTTTATGTAACACATCATAGGTCTCTTGTCATGCTCGGAGTGATTAAAGATGAATATATTCCACCATTCTGCTAGAAATCCCTTTGAAGAATTGATAAGAGGAAACAAATTGCAAGCAGACCCATGAATTTCAAGTTCATTCTGAGAGATGCTTTATATATATCAATTCTCCACAGAAACTTCTAATGGAGCGATGGGATGTATTTTGTGACATATTCATCGTTAACCACCCGAGCATGCCCAAGAATCCTATGATGAGGTGTTACCTAAACTTTTCAAGTTAAAATCACTTTTCTAAGGAAATTGTAATTTGAAAGAATGATTCTTTAATTTCGCAAGCTACACAAACCAGGGAAAATGTGGTACCTTATATCCCTTTTGTAATGCAATCCTTTGCTGTTAATTTTGCAAGATTAACAAATATCACATGATGCAATCATTTGGCCTAATTTTACAGAATCTAATTAAAATCTTCCTTGTGATGCCAAATTTTTGTCCTATATTCCATTCGATGCCGTCCTCTAGTCTTGACTTTATGTCAATAGGAGTTGACATCCAACAAAATATCTATTTCAAAGCCAGGAGATGATCAAACCATGTTTATTTAGTTTCCTATTAGATCAAGTGTTCATGTGATATAAGGGAAACCTGAATCAAATTTTTTGGCCGAGAATGCTCTTGAGAAATGCCAACTTATGACACCTGAAGCTGAAATGACATCAAATCAACAACCCTTTGACATGAATAAGTTGAGTCACATAGTGCCATAGTGCCATCAGCCAACACATGCCCAATATCAACCAACACTTTCCTTGTGATAAAAGTGGAAACACATTATCTTGCTTCTAGTAGAATGAGGCCTAGAAATCAAAGAGACGTCTGCAAAAGAATCAGAATTGAAGCATCAACTATTGTGATATTAAGCAAAATATATGGAGTATCATACTTGCACTTAGAAACTTACTATCTGCATCTATTTCTTAACAAAGCACGATGTGATATACTTAGTCAATGGTTTTAACAAAGATAGAACATGAGCTCCTTTTTGCTAACTTTTCATAATTCTTTTACAGTCTGTAACAAAGCTCTTGAATTATGAGAGACTATACAAAAAGGCTATAATCACATTGTACTACACTATACTTGCATAAAATTCTAATTTTACGAGTGTGACCAAGTATGCTTTTTTTTTTTTTTTGAAACTGGTACTGTTGTATTCCTCAGCATTAAGGATATGCTGGAGACCTTCAAAAGGGGAACAAAACAAACAAAAAAAGAGAGAAAGGGAGAAACTACTTACAGAGAGCCTAACAGATCTACAAGCTCAAATTCCTCAATAAGTATACTCCTTATTAGATATCATCTATGCTTCAAAGCACCATACAAATTGCTTGCACTTATTAGATATCATCTCTTTGAGATATGTAGCTTTCCCTTTCTTTTTATTTTCAGTCTCATCTATTGTAGCTTTCTGCAAGTCAGCATCTTTCCCAATCTGAAGATTTTAAGAATAAGTTGCAGCACTGCTATTCCATACTTTGTTCGAAGTAATTATACAGGTGCGAGAAAAAAAAGGAGACTAAACAAAGAACAGGATAGTCCAATTCCAAAAGAGAGGATATGTCAGCATCAGTTTTTTTTTTACAGAATTTCTTTGTCATAAAGAATCATAAGTAGATATAGAAAAACCAATAGTATCAATCCCAAACTAGTTCGGGTTGATTATATGAGTCTCTACCAACTATGTTGACGACTGTTTAACAAATGCAAGTCGCAACCTAGGCAGGTCTTTCGTGAATGAATAAGTTTTTACCATACATTTACACATTTATCACAGTGAAATGACTAACCACCTTATCAGATAACACTACAACATAACACTTCAAATAACTATAGGGTTGTTAAAGGCTCACTTAAAGCACTCTTAAGCCATGAATCTCAGCGAAGCCCAGCTTGTGCGCTTCACCTCGCTTAATTGGTGCTTTAGTGTAGGCATCAAGGTGTTAAGGTGTGTGAACATTCAGTAATAGGCTCTGCCTTAAAGGGGCACAACATCATATGTATAGCTTAATTATACAATTTTCCATTCTTTTGTCCACCGATTTATAGTTTGTATTTGTAATTACATTCTCTTGGCGTTTTTCTTTGCTAAATCCAATGCTTTAAATTGTTTTTTTTATAACCGAGAAATCCGTCTGTGACCCGCCCTTTGGACCCGCCCTAGGGTGTAGAAATTATGAAAGCACATCATTGCTTGATTTTCATATTATAGATCTAAACTCGACTATTAATTAATATTATTTCTTCTTGCAAATATTATAATTTAGTAACTCAGAACTTCATGTCTTTTACCCTTAAGAAGCAGTAGTAGCTTTATTTATTTTAGATGTCATAAAGTATCAATAGACACACTTAGTAAGAGCACTTTGCATTCCCAAATTTCTACCATTGTGGTCTCAATCGCACTACTCATAACTACCGTCCTTATCAAAACCTAATCACAACTAAAGTCATCTAAATATTTTTCTTTTCTTGTACTCCAAACTAGTACTAATGTTAATGTTTAAATGTATATTATTTCTTATAGGATTTTGTAAAAAAATAATCAAGAAAGCATGATTAGGAAACTATGAAGACAAAGCCTTGGCAAATCCAAAATTTAAACTCTATAGGTGCCTTACAAGGGGACAGGAGAAAGAGTGGACATGGAAGATGTTATGAAAACCTAAGGTGCCTTACAAAGTGAATTGTTTCACTTGGCCTTTGGCAAAAGAAGTTGTTCTAACACATGAGAACCTGACAAGAGAGGTCATCAGTTGGCTTCTAGGTGTTATATGTGTGGAAAAAGCTGAGACAGTCAACCATCTTTTCTTACATTGTAAATGGACAGAACAACTATGGAGAATGTTCACTAGCGTGAAGGGGATCAGATGGGTGAAATCAGGATGCATTAGAGTTGTACTTAGTAGCTGGAAAGGGATGGAAATGTTACAAAAAAGGAGAGATGGAAGATTGTCCCAGCATGCATTTGGTGGTCAATCTGGAAAGAGAGAAACAATAGGAGCTTTGAAAATGTGCAGAACAGTCTACATGATGTCAAAATGAAGTGTTTAGCTCTATTTTACTTTTGCTGTAAACATAGTTTATTAGCTCAAACTGAAGACATCTTTGATGTTCAAGATTTTTAATAGGCAACAAAAATAGACTTGAGCTTTTGATAGATTGTAATACTTTTAAAGGGGAACTACACTTATACCTGTGGATATATAGAGTAATGTTACCCGTTTCAAAAAAAAACTCTACAGGTTCAATATTTAAGGTTGGCAGTATCGAGCCCATTCTATTTTTTAAATTACAGATTCAGACATACTATTCATTCCAATTTTACAAGACTTTTACACATAAATTTATATTTTGTGTCGGAAGTACTGAGTGCAGATGAAACCGGAACTGCAACATTGTATGTGCCTCTTATGGAAAGCCAAACTTGCTATTAACACCGAATCTTAAAACAACCTTGTGCAACAACATCCCATTCATTAGAAAATAGAATGAGATTTGAACCTTTTGTTAGTCAAGCATTTATGACTAGTGGAATTGAGAAATGAGAAAAGGTTTCTACTTTAATATATATCTCTTTACTTTTACGCTCTATCTTGTGACACTTATTAGGGAAAGAGAAAGGTAGTACAAATAGTATATTTCTATTTAGTTTGTAACGTCCTATAACACTACTTGTACCAAGTCGGACCACTCTAGTAATAACTTGTTGAAACTGGAATGACCTTAGGTAGAAGGGTTTTAGACTACTTGCAAAGACAGAGTAGTTTAAAATATGTTTTCTTTATAGGGAGCTACTTGAAGAATATAGAAATCTATCAAGGTAAAGAGAAACGACTTTCGCACATGTTATGATCGCAAAATCCAGTATTATGGTGTTATTAAAAGTCATTGCTTCGTGCTTAAAGCAATAAAGCAATCCAAGCAAGGAGTTATTGCTTCATGAGCGAAATCATGCACTTAAAAATCTATGTTGCTAGGACTCTTCCAAAAATGTTGACGGGTGCGTGTCGGATCCTCCAAATAGTGTATTTTTGAAGGATCCGACGCGGGTGCAACATCATTTTTGGAGAATCCGAGCAATTTAGCTTCAAATGATGACATGCAAAATACTCCTAACCTTAAGCGGATGATTTTTGGCTCAAGTATGAGAAGTTGGAGTAGTACCAACTTATTATAGCATTAAATCATATGTTTAATCTTTTTAGTGTTCCATAATTTGCGCTTTATTTCATTATGTATATCTACTTATATATTCTATTTTATGTATGATGATTATTAGAGAAAGTGAAAGGAAGCCACAAATGGAATATTTCTGTTTAGTTCATAACATCTTATGCCACTTCTTGTACCAGGTCAGGCCCCTCTCGCTATGTTGCTCGAACTCTTCAAAAATGTTCGAATCCGTGTTGGATCCTCCAAGAACAAACTACTTTTGGAGGATCCAACACGCACCCGCCAATATTTTTTAAGAGTCTGAGCAACGTAGCCTTTTAGTAATGACTTGTTGAAATTAGAATGACCTTAGGTAGAAGGGTTTTAGACTACTTGCAAAAACAAAGTAGTTTAAACTTTAAAGTATGTTCACTTTATAGGAACCTACTTTGAAGAATATAGAAGTCAATCAAGGTAAAGAGAAATGACTTCCACACATGTTATGATGCCAAAATCCGGTCATGGTGTTATTAGAAGTCATTGCTTCACTACTTAAAGCGTTAAAGCAATCCAAGCGAGGAGACCATGCACTTAAAATGATGACGCGCAAAATAACCCGAACCTTAAGCGGACAATTTTTGGCTCAATTATGAGGCTTTCGATCAATAACAACTTTATTATAACATTAAGCGGGTGTTTGAATTGACTTATTCTTAGGTATTTTTGACTTTTAAACACTTTTTTATTTTTAGAGGTGTTTGGCAAAGACACAAAGTGCTTACGCACTTTACCTTAGGCTTAAAATGTACAAAAAAAGAGCCAAAAGTTAAAAGTAGGTAGCTACCTAATTTTGGCTTTTGACTTTTAATTCACTCAAAAAAAGTTTATCCAAACACCCCCCTAAATCATACATGTTTGGTATTTCTTAGCGTTCCACAACTTGTGCACTTTACTTATCTCTTTACTTTAATGTTCTACCTTATGATGATTATTAGGGGAAGATAAAAGGAAGTCACAAATGGTATATTTCTACTTAGTTTATAACATCCTCTAACACTACTTGTACCAAGTCCGACCCCTTATAAATAACTTGTTGAAATTGGAATGACCTTAGGTAGAAGGGTTAGACTACTTGCAAAGACAGAGTAGTTTAAAATATGTTGAATTTATCAGAAGCTACTCGAAGAATATAGAAGTCTATCAAGGTAAAGAGAACAACTTCTACACATGTTATGATGGAAAAATCCAGTCTCATGGTATTATTAAAAGTCATTGCTTCGCCACTTAAAGTGATAAAGCAATCCAAGCGACGAGTTATTACTAAATGAGCAAAACCATGTGTTCCGAATGATGACATGCAAAATAATCATAATCATAACCTTAAGCGGACAATATTTAGCTCCACTATGAGTGAACTTTACCTCAAGGAAATTTAGTTCTCGCTTTTTGCTTCAAGCCCATAGATCTTGTTCTTTTTTGTATTTCATGCTTTTGAAAACATTGTAACCTCATGGTCTAATCTTGCTTGATGATGTGATCACTACATCAACAACGATCAAAGTGGTCCAATATCCTATTTGTACTACCTTTCTCTTATGTGTTGGTCTTTGTTTTCCGAGTTTAAATAGGGATGGGCTGGTAGGTGTTAAGGAACTCAAAGATAATTGAGCTAACATTCTTTTCCCCTATACCAATCAGCATTTCCCTTCTTCTTTTACTCTCCCTCCTATCTTATCCACAAAATGATGCACAGTGAGGATGTCCCCATTCACTATGTCATTATGGAAATTAAATATTATATCGCAATGCAGAAACTTTCCTCAATCACTGCACTCTACTCTTGAGGTGGTCTCTACCTCAAGAGACCACAGCCACAAATCACTTGTTAGAGAAAATATCTGCAGCAAAGCAGGCACAGTCCCTTTTTGTTTTTTATCATTTTGACGGTAAGGGAAGTCTTGGAGCAACTGTAAAGTTGTCTCCATGGAATCAGCCATTGATGTTTGCATCAAGATAGGCTGCCTACCTACATTGGTGGAGTATGGCCCTTTCCCGGATCCAGCGTAAACACAAGATGCTTCATGCACCAGGATGCCCTTATCATTTTGACATTAAATCTGTAGATTTGATTGACTAGACTCCTCGCTAATATAAGAACAGCTTATTCACGACCAAGGAAGAATACTATCTTTTATACAAGTCTAATAATGGACTTGAATACAAGTACCATCAACATAATGTTTCTTCAAGCATCGATGATCAATATCTTTAATTCTATTTGGAGTCCAATTCGTAAAAGCTTAACTACTATCAGTATAATGTTACTTCAAGCATCCTTGATCAAGCCCACTTATATAAATACCAAATGTTGCCTGTGACCTTAACCTAAATCGCTCATGCCGAAAGCCATCAACGTTATGGTTTCTCATTACCTAAACCCTCTATGCCTCATTTAAATGTATTAGCAGTTTAACATTTACATCAAGACACTGCACTTTAAGGCTGCATACACATCACCCTACCTAGATCACATTTATGGGGTTACACTGGGTATGTTGTTGTTGTCGTGCACTGCACTTTAACTTGTGCACTATAATGATACTGTCATTCTTCCCACTTGTAGGAAAAGTTGATGCTTCTTGAAGAACTATTACTCCCAAATCTCCAAGTTGATTAAAACATATGCAACAGCCATTTTACAATTGGGAGAAAGCAACAACATCGAATGTTATTCCATTCATAATCAAGTACCCATGATAAAGCTTGGATTACAAAAAAATAAATCCTTAAAACAATCAAGAAGTAACAAAATGCATCTGTCTTTCCTCATGGCTATAGCATACATGTACTGTATAATAGCTAATGATTTGCAAGCTTTCTCGAGGTATCACCTTCTTAATTCCATGCCAAGAGAAAGATCAGGAAATCAAGAGATCTTGATTTGATTAGGGAGTTTGCTGCATTCCAGAGCAGGAGCCGGTGGAAGAGCCTGATAGGAAGATTAGCAGAGAATCTGATATGAGTTTCCGTTATAATAGAGAACTGTTTAATTGTCCTTGAATAACTAAAAACAGACATTCTCATTTTGGGTCAAAAAGCATTCTCACATAAGCAATTCTTTCATTCACTTCTGCAATTACCAAATAATTTAGGCTATAGGTACATTCAGTCATGTATCGAGAGATCTTGTATACACCAAATAAAACCTCATCTTAGGGGAATATTTCATATCCTTAAAGCTGGACATGAACGAGGCTGTAAGCTAATCCATAAATGTACTTGATGTTCATGATCGGACATACAAAGTTAAACCAATATTAATTTTGGTAATTGCAATACAAATACAACAATGAGCATGTTCTGCACAAGGCACTGAGAATTCTGAAAAAGTATGCAACTAATTCCTCGAATGAAGGAGCTTTTCTAGCAGATTTTAGTTACTATCTTAATGCATGTTAAGTCAACATATAAGAGTGGAAACTACTTAGGTGAGCTCACATGTATTATCAAGACCAAAATCAAGAGATTCTGAAACATAAACGAACCTGCTTCAGAAGGATCTGGCATCGTAGGAGAGCTAACTGGTGTAACAGAATGAGAAGAAGGTGCTGGCACAGCATAAGGGACTTGAGGTACCACATTGTCCATAGTACGTGCAGCCTGATAATTTTAAAAAAGCATTCATTTAGATTATCATAGTTTCAGAAGGAAGGTAAATTTAACTTAGAAAACTTTAGGGAATACCTCAGCAAATGGATCTTGGGAGGAATGATTAGAGATGAGCTTATCATATAACATATTCCACCACTTCGTGAGAAATGCCCCTGAAGATTTTATAGCTGAAACAAATCGCAGAATTAAATAATTGTACATTAGCACATCACCTCAAATAAAATGATCAGTCACTATGTTGTGCACATCCCTCCAAAATAAAAAAGAGCAATTAATACAATTTTATAAATACAGGAAGCATTTTAGAGAAAAAATTACCCTAGATATGTGCACCACAACATTCAAAGAATGGCATTATCTATCATTCCCTTCATTCTATTCGTATGAATACTTCTGGTATGTTACACTCTCTTTAACCCAATTTATATGGCATACTTTACTTTTTCATTTGTCCCCAAAAAATGTCACCTTTATATATTTAAAAATACTTTAAAATTCTCACGTTACTATGATGATTTATAGTCACACATGTTTAAAGCTTATTTTAGACCACACGTATCAAAGGTATTTCATAATTTTTGTGGCCCAATGACACATAAATTCGAATATAGAGAGAATAAATTTAATTTGTGCCACAAGACTTTCTTTTTTTCTTAAACTATGTGTCTAGTCAAACACCATACAAAAATTTAAATGAAATCAAAGAAATAACATAGTTCTTAAAAAAACATGATCATCACTAGAAGGGTAGCCCGATGCACAAAGAATCTTGCATTCAACCAACGTCCGTAAAAGCCCCGCAGCCCAAGGGGATGAAACCTAGGCAGTCTACCCTGAGTTATAGATCATGCGGATACAACTTTTAAAGAAGATAATCACGATTAAAGCACAGTAATGAGTTCAAATCTTCCATAAATTTAAAGAAAGACTTACCATCATCTGTGGGATTTTCAACAGCAACTCCACGCGCGAATGCATCGGCAGACTCACGCATCCCCTTCTTAACCAAGTAATCATAGATGCACTTTTCAAGCCTGAAGAATTGCCAAAAGAATCTCATTAATTTGATGTAAATTGTTTTCCCCTAAAACATTTTCTCGATGAAGATGCCTTCCAACATTAATTTAAAGGGGAAAACATCAAATTTGACCCTATACTATCTAAAATTCAAGCCTGAAGGACAGCCCGGTGCACTAAAGCTTCCGCTACACGGGATTCAAGGAAGGACCGAACTACAACGGTCTATTGTATGCAATCTTACTCTGCATTTTTGCAAGAGATTGGACCAGACCACAAAGGTCTATTGTACGCAATCTTATTTTGCATACTTGCAAGAGATTGGTCCCACGGCTTGAACCCGTGACCTTCTGGTTGCATTGAAACAACTTTACCAGTTACTCCAAGGCTCTCCTTCTGCCTAGTGAAAAACTATTTTCTTATTTCTTACGCTTGTCTCCTATCACTTGCTTCAACAAATAATCATACCTTTCCTTTCAACTTCTAAAAGTTAAAAATGTCATTAAAACCCTACTGAAAAATCTCTCCAAAAAATTGTTTCTCAAGATAAAGCACATTTTACATAAATTTCTCTGATTGAAAAAAACATTCAAGCATAAATTAAGAGGGCATAAAAGGAGAAAAGAACATATATCATAAAAAGTTATAAACTTGTACTCACATCTTTTCAGAATTCTCTGGGGCCATGATCCAAAAGAGAATGGAGAAAGAGGAGAAAATGAGAGTGAAGATAGATTAGGTAACAAGATTTGTCTGCCGAAAACTAAATGGAAGAAAAGATACAAACAAACAATATATACTATTGACTTGAAAATACTGAGTGATAAAGGAGACAAGAATATGGATGCTAAATATAGGCAAAAATAAAATAAAATGATATCTATATTTTCACTATTAAAATGGAAGGTTATTTAATATAAAGTGTGTAATAAAAAATATGGAAATCAAATAAATGATGGGTGAAAATTTGAAAAACAAAAATTGTATTGACTTGAAGTGAGTGAGAAAGAAAAGAGACGAGGAAAGGATGCAAAAAGAAAATCTACAATTTCATTGTTAAAATGGAAACAAATTCATTATAAAGTGTGTACAATAAAAAATATGGCATGTGCAATCAAATGAATGATAATTTACATACCAACAATTGTATTGACTTAAAGAGATTGAGAAAGAAAAGAGATAGAGAAAAAGAAATCTAGATTTTCATTGTTAAAATGGAAAAAAAAAAATCATTATAAAGTGTGTACAGAAAAAAAGTATCGCAGGTAAACAATGCAGTAAATTGAAGGATGAGTGATAATTTGGTTAATAAATAGAATAAAAACCATATGCACAAAAGAATTCATAGTAATAAAAAATATTATTGTTTCGTCTCCACAACTAAGATTTTCTTTAAGATTTAAAGCTTTTTCTTTTTTAATCAATTAATTCTTATTACACTTTTTTTTCCTTTAAGAATTTTCCTTTTATACGTTTGGTACAATGCAGAAATAATTTATTTGCTTCTTATGCCTTTGACTCTTAAAGTCATCAGACAATTTTAGAAGTTCTCCTGAAGAAGAATATTGAGAGAAGTTTAAAAGAAAAAACTTTAAGGTGTCAGGTAGTTATCAATTTAAGAAATTGATTTGTTTGCCAAATTTTAAAAAATATTTGAATTTAAATTCTTAACTATTTGAGAACATTTCTAAAAGTGTTTTCAATGAATATTTTTAAAGAAGTTTATGATGATAATCTTAGGACCTTGTATGCTTGGACACTTCAATTTTATTCCTAGAAATTTCCTTTGTTTATTAACTCCGGAGTGGAGAATTAATATTTTTTAAAAGAGGATCATGGAATAGTGAAAAGAAGAAGAAAACCTAATTTGTATGTGTTCAAAAGAATGAGGTAGGCATAAAATCACATGAAATGAAGTTGTTTTCAAATACATACGATCTCTTTAAAAACACATAGACTTACCAAAAAAATAACATGCAATAAGAAAAAATAATCTATGTAAGCGCTACCAATTAGCTGTGGTTAAAGTTTTAATACTGATGATACATTTACATTAGGTCCACTACTTGGTACTAGTCTTTTGGTCTAGTCAGAAACTATATGATTATTTAGAAAATGCGGAGAATTTCTAACACTAAGAAAAAACTACATAATAATTTAAAAATACTGGCAAGACACTATTTTTTATAAATTGACGAGTAAAAGGGGATGATGTAAGTAAAAGAGAAGGTTCTTTTTTTGTGAGAATTTATATTTACAATTAAAAAGATTTAAGAAGTGATCATGACTAGTTTGTGATCTTAGCGTGGAATCAAGTGTAAAAAATAAATGGTGAAATTTGTCGGTAATTATTAGAGAATTTGTACAAATTGATTAGGTAATTGTGCAACTGTGCAAAAGTCACATAGTAGAATTCACTTTTTTGGGGGGTTTGAGTAAGGTGTTTCAATGAATTTTTTTTTACCTTTATCAACTAAAATTCATGTTTGCACAAGAATTTATTTGTTGCCTTGTTCCCTTTTAATTGTAAGAATTGGGTTCTCTTCTCTTATTTGACTTTGCTCGACAAAACAAAACTATTTTGCATCAATCCCAAGCAAAAGTTACACTACAAAAAAAAAAATTAGCTACAAACTCGTCACTTGAGTTTAGCTAATTTTTATTTTTTGAATGTAATTTCTTGCTTAGAATTGATGTGTGATAGTTTTGTTTTGTAAATCAAAGTCAAATAGGAGAAGGGAGCTCAATTCTTTGAACAAGGCAAACGAATGCTTGTCCAAACATAAATTTAGTTGACAGAAGACAACAAATTTTAATTGAAACACCTCACTCAAACCAAAAAAAAATTAAAAAAATTCTACTAAGTATGTGACTTTTGCACAATTGGACATTTACCTAATTAATTTGTACAAACACCTTATCAGTTACCGACAAATTTCACCAGTTATATTTTACACTTGATTCCATGCTAAGATCATCAACTAGTCATAATCACTTTTTAAATCTTTTTGACTATAAATATAAATCCTCACAAAAAACTCCTCTTTTTTACTTCAACCCCTTTTACTTGTCAATTTAGAAAAATTAACTTTTTCTTTTACTTGTTCAATTAAGCAATTTAAAAGGGAATTACAAACAAACAAAAAAACAATTTCACCACTACCATTAAGGAATCATTTTTCAAACTAATTGAAGTACTAATAGTCAATTCCTTCCTTTTTAAAGCTCGTGCCCACATAAATCAGAACAGAGGGAACAATATAACCTAACCTCTATAGAATCCATCGTGTCTTTAGTCATTGTCTTCACATCATGAGCTTTCTTTTGTACTTTATCTGCAGTACTAGCAGGGGCGACTCAACGTAACTGGGGGCCTAAAGCGAAATTTTCTTTGAGGCCTAAAAAATTTCATACATATTTATTTAAAAATTATTTTTCTAATTGTTTAGATGCACATTATTACTTCAACTTTTTAATAGATGATTTATTTGAGTACTTTTTAAAAAAATATTAATTAATTTTAGTTAAGATTTTATCAATTCAATGCTGAAAAATATCCTTTTACTAAAGCAATCATTATATGAATTGTTAACATAATTCTCTAAGGAATAAATTGACAAACTTTAAGCAAAATAAGAGTTAGAAC
>JAJOOH010011927.1:0-15771 GCA_029582605.1 Solanum gracilifrons | reverse complement strand
TATATATTGATTGTCTGTAATTTATTTTCAATAAAATAGAGGGTTTCTACTATCCTTATCTTGTAGTTGGGTGCAAGAATTTTTATAAACTTTTTGCGCATTCTGTTATATTTCAATGGGTAAGAGTAGTTCATTCTCAAAAGAAAAAAATATGTAAAATGTGACGAAGATTATAACAACAATGTGAAATTCTCGGAGAAAATGAGTGAAATGAAAAACGACGATAAGTTTGAAAATCGTCATGGATAATAATTTTAATTTTGAAGATTCTTCACCTACAAAATAGATTTCAACATATTGCAAACTCACTTCGGTATTCATGTCGAAGAAAAATTGATTCTTAATTAATGTGAATCATATTGAATTTTGTATACATTGAGGGAGGACCTATAACAATAATCTACTATACACATTTTCAAATTGAATGTATACGCCATAAATATTATATATATCATATATACACAATTGACAATATTCATAGAAACCTGATTATATGTTTCAAAATATCTTGACATAAGGTAATATTTCTATTAGACGTACACATCAATAGTTATGCAATATAATTATGTATATTAATAATATATACAAATAAAATATAAATAATGTATACATATTGCATTAACCATGTCACAATTAATACATACAATAAATTTTGAAATCAAATATAAAAAATGGAAAAGTCACACCACACATCTATTTAAGGGTTAATATTACAACTTTTAGATCTACTTTTTTCATATTACTACTTATAACATTTTAATTACAAGTATTTACAGATTAGTTTTAATTTATAAATTAATTAATTATATATTATTAACTAAAATATATTATATAATGTTATATAATTAATAGGTGAGAGAAATAATATTAATGAGAGAGATTCAATTTGTAATTATCTATGAGTTTTTTTAACTTATCATATGTCAACCCACACCCCACCCTCACGTTACTCTCAAAATATCTTTTCCATAAATATAGTAATTTATAATTGACAAGATAAATCTTTCCCTTGATATTCTCCTAATTAGTTGATTTTATTTTGATTATTTTATTATTCCCAATATAAATATTGATTACTATTCAAATACTTTTTATTTATTAATGACTACTGGGGACTTTAATTTTTTTTTTAAAAAAAATTTACCGTATATTGTAACATGTAATTTTCTCTCACTTTAATCTATCTTTTTTGCTTTTCTTGATTTTTTTATTTTAAATTTTGATATTGTTTTAATTTTTTAATCTGATTTTTTTAGAATTAAGAATTCTATATTTTGAAAAATTCAACTAGATGTTGATTTTTTAATTTTTCAATGGGATATCAACTCGATACTAAATTTATACAGATTGGATGCTATATTAACTAGTTTTACGTTGGCTATTTCAGTTGAAATCTCAATTATATGTTGTTGTTTTTTCAATTTTACCACTGGGACGTCAGTTGGATACCAAATGAATACCAATTTCATACTAAAATTTGAGTTAATTTTTCCAGTCGATATCAATCACATACCAACATTACCTATTTTTTGAGTATACATTTGAAAAACACGGAATACACAAATGATTAACTAGCACACATAATAAATATTTTGAAATTATAATTCATTAACTTAAAAGACAAAATAAATCAAAACATGAGTTTGCCACAATAAAACAACCAAATCAAAATCAATATAAATTATGTCTTTTTTCAGAAGGGTAATTTGAACATGTCTTTTTGTTGTGTTCCTCCCGACGACATGTACTGCACGTAATCTTAGACCTCTTGAATTTCACATCAGTAAACCATTTACAACATTCAAGTTGTGGTCTCCCTACAGTTCTTTTTGAACCAAGTGACAATAATTTATGCTTCAACACTTTTTAAATTGCATATTTTCCTGTTTCATCATAAATTATTGTGTCGGTATTACATCTTACAAAAATACAAAAAACTTTTGTACATATGTTATAGCTATACAAATTTCATAACATTTTTATTCATACAAAAGTAAATATACATATGTTATTTTCAAACAATTTCATATGTTATTACAGAAAACAAAAGTAAAAACACATATGTTATATCAGTATACAAATTTCATACAATTCTTATTCACACATTTCTTACCTATTTCATGCCAAAAGTTATCAATTATTCATACCAGGATCATGCCACTAGAATACCAAAATAATTTCAACTTAGAAATATTAATTGTCATTTTTTAATAAACAGTATATCAAGTTCATTACATTATTATTCTCAAAATTCATTACAATATAATGCCAAAAAAAATAAAATCCAATCAAACCAGAAATCGTACCAAAAAACATTATCGATTGTCATACATGTTTGGTAGTATTAGTATACAAATTCCAAAGAAAATATTATCTAGTTTTTAACCAGAAATATACAAAAAAAAAAAAAAAAGGGTCAGACAAATGAACAAATTCAATGTTCATACCAAAATATAACATTATACATTTTTTTTTAAAACGACATAATTCAAATTATTATACACAACCAAAAATCTGAAATCAGTTTACAAATTTCATACAATTATTATGCACACTTTTCATACCTATTTCATGCCATAAGTCGTCACTTTTTCACAGCAGAATCATGCCACTATAATACCAAAATAATATCACTTCTAACTATTAATTGTCATTTATTAGACAAATAGTATACGAAATTCATTCAAATATAATTCTAAAATCGTACCAACATGGTATAATCAATATACCAAATTCAAATAAATTTTATGTAATTTTATAACCAGAAACATACAAAAAAAAAATGAATGTTCAAACCAAAATCTATACCAATTTCAAACAAATTTTATGTAATTTCAAAAGTGAATATTCATACCAAAAACGCCATAGTTAAAACTATTATACACAAATAAAATCTGAATATTGTTTTTTCCAGAATCACTGTTCATAATATTTTTTAACGTTTGATTTGTATTACAATACAAATAAAAAATCGTAAAGAACACTAACCTGAAGAATCACATCTACCACCATACTTTATTAATACTAATAAGAAGCCATCCATTACAAGAAATAAAGATTATTGAATAAAAACAAATATGAATTAGATGAGAGTGACAGTTTACAGAGAAAATATTGAGAAGAGAGAGAAACCTTCCAACAAAAGAAAAGAAATATGTTTGAACGAATTTTAACTGCTTTGAGCTAACCAAGGAAAACACATATTTTTTTAATTAATTTTAACTGATTGAGTATAAAAAGGAAAACAAATATTTTGTTTTGAATCCCCTAAATTTATGGCATTATTCATTATCCTTAATTTATTCAAATTAATGACATATCCGTTTTTTTCTTTTTATGATTTTCAAAAAAACGTTTTTTACTATTATTTTAAAAATCTATTTTTTAATAAAATGTTACAACCTGAAATTTTTTATTGTTACAACTTGAAAATTTTATAAATGACATACAAGAAAATATTAAGTCTTATATATGTCATTTATAAAATTTTCACTAAAAAAATATACATCAACTAAATCAACGCGGTAAACAAATATATACAATAATAATTTATAATATAGTTTATAATACATAAAAAAAATTAATATGCAATATATAAACATCAAATTCCATTCATTCAAAAAAATTCTAGATATCTACACTAGTAATGTACACAAATAAAATATAAATAAGATATACATATTGTGTTTACTATGTCACAATCAATGTATATAACAAATTTTGAGTCAATTAAGAAAAGTATACATCAACTAAATGAACACGTTATATATATATATATATATATAATGAAAAATTATAAGATAATTAATGTATACATAAAAATTTAATATGCTACATGAATCTATATTTTTTCCCCTAATTTAAAGTATGACAATTAATATTATTTTATAAGTATAAGTTATCACATGAAGTGGGATATTAAATCCTTAAAATTATGAGGGTTAAAAGCACTGAAGAAAATTTTATTACCATAAAAACAAGAGAAAATTATATAAAATAGCAAACATTTAGCATATATTAGGTAATACAGCTACAGTTTAAGAAAATTGTAATCTGCGCTACAATTTTCCCAATTCTTGTTATTTGCTTGATTTGCATATTTTGTGTGATTTGTATAAATTCAGAATTTATATAATTTGATTCCTAATTGTATAAATCCAGAATTTTGTATATGCTTACTCTAGCTATTTGTATATGATTTATGAAAAATTCATAATAAATTACCTTGTTTGTATATAGACAAGCGAAATATACAAACAGAGTTCTAAAAATTCCTAAATGTATAAATATAGAATTTGTATATACTTACCCTATTTGTATATTAGCTAGCGAAATATACAAACCGCAACCTCCATAGAAAACATATTATAGCTATGAAGCGCAATTATCAAAACTATAGCTATAGAACCTTATTATATCTGTTATGATTACTATTTCTAAAATTTTCTCTAAAAACAAATCTTTTTTTTTCAACTCTTGGACTAATTTTTGTTGATACTTTAGGCCTAGAATTTGCTAACATATTGTGGGTTAATAGTTGTCAATCCTATTAAGATTGTATACTTACCTGTCCATCCCTCCCAAATAAAGCCATAAGCCCAAGTGTTGATAATGCTTAGCCCAAGTAACACCAATGAGAATGAATCAGTTGGTCTTTCAGTTACTGAGCTTGAAAAATAGAAAGTTAACACTATTGCATGTTGGTGTAAATTGTAATTCAAATTCTATTGCTGGAAGGGTGAATGTGGAAATCCATATTTACGGTTGTATCATGTATGTCTTAGGAAAAGAGTGAGTTAAGTGTTTATTTGTTGCAACTAAGTTGGATAACATTGTTCGAAGCTGACAACACAAATCAATCAGTAAGAGTTCAAATACTGATTATAGAATTAAATCGTGAAGAAGATGCCACATAACTTCATTGACGAACATTCGAGATTTGAATTGAGCGATTTCTTGGAGATTAGAGGTTGTTTCAGAGAATTTTTAGTGATAGCTAGCAGTGTATGTCCTCCATATATCTATGTATCATCATTGTATATCAATAAATGTCATGTGCATATCGTGTATATATCAAAGTAGGGCATCAATATTTTACATAGATAATATACATATGACATACAAATGATATGCAAAGTGACAATCATAAAACTATTCTTAGTCAACCTCAAAGTTCAATTTGACATTCGATTCAAAACATCACTAAATTTGCATCTAATCATTCCAAACATGAGATATAAGTTCCTTAAGTTGTTCCTGGACCTTTGGAAGTGTCCCATAAATGAAATTCCGTAAAGTATGTGTAAATCATTTAAAATTTATTAAATATAAATTTATAAAATGATTCGGATTATATTAAAAATCATGAATATATTAGTCCAAATAAATTATGGATTAATATAATTGGGCTAATTATTCAAGTCCAATAAATATGGATTTAATTAAAGTCAAAATTAATTGATTTGGGCTACAATAGATGAGCCCAATTTGCTAAGCCCAATTTCATCTCATTCTAGAGGCCCATTTTTGGTGCCACGTGGCAAATGACATGGCATGCCAAGTCAAACAAGAATCCAATAGGACCATGACATGTGTCAAAGACGACAAGCCCGTTCCATAAAGCCCATATGTCATGTCACTTAAATCTGATTGGCCGAAGGGAATCCTGTTCCAATCACAACTCCTCTATTCTAAAACCATAAATAGGGGTCCTCATTATTTAGAAAAGGGACCAAAAATTCTAAACAAGAAGCAAGAAAAAATTTGTGGTACAAACGCCATGAAATTCTCTATAAAGCTACAAGTTTAAGAATTCAAGCATTCAAGTTCAAGAACGATCAAGATCAAGACCATCGGATTCAAGAACAAGCTCGAAGCCCTTGAATTCAAGTAAAAGTCAAGATCAAGATAAAGATCAAGTTCAAGTTCATCGAAGATTCAAGATCAAGCTCAAGAGCCCTTAAATTTATATTTGAAAAGGTGAATTCAGAGGAATCATAGAGATTGTAACACTCACACTTTGAAATAATAAATACGATTGTTGCATAATTTTCTGTTCTTGATTATTGTTTTCTTGACGCGAATTTTATTGTCTACAAATTCTGGCATGCCGAGTGAGACCAAATCTGCCCTTCATCTCTTCTCTCTTAAATCAAATATGAAAATCTGAAGCTGCAAAGGTGGAAGAATGAGTACTTCAAGCCTCGTCTTTGAGTTTCATTGAGTCTACACTCCGACAAGCCTTGAAGCAGGGGGCATTTGTACACATTGAAATTTTACGAACTCTACAAGACGTGTTCAATTCGAATTGGGACTCTAAAAGATGTGTTTAGTTTCAATTAGAATTCTTGGAGGCTACTCAACCCTAAACCCTAGTTTATGTCTATATAAAGGGTTCTAAATTCCCTAAAAAGGCATCTCAAAATATCCCATAAACTCTTGGGTATTTTAAAAGATCAGGATCTCAAATATTCCACAAAAGTCATGGAATACTCATATAGAGGTCGAATCTAAATCATCCTAGTTCGAGAAATACACGGCCCTCGAATCATGGATAAATATTAGGAGAGTAGAATCAAGGGAGGAACAAAATTGTACCCGCATATTTATCAATAAAGTTATGTTTCTTCTTATTTTATTGTGATTGCCATTTATTTTCTGTCACTTTAAAAAATTGTTGCAAACAAATTCATTTGTAGACATTGAAATTTTACGGACTCTACAAGATGTGTTCAATTTGAATTAGGACTCTAGAAGATGTGTTCAGTTTCAATTAGAATTCTTGGAGGCTACTCAACCTTAAACCCTAGTTTATGCCTACATAAAGGTTACTAAATTCCCTTAAAAGGCATCTCAAAATATCTCATAAACTCTTGGATATTTTTAAAGATCAAGATCTCGAATATTTCACAAAAGTCATGGAATACTCATATAGAGGTCAAATCTAAATCATGCTAGTTTGAGAAATACACGGCCCTCGAATCATGGATAAATCTTAGGAGAGTAGAATCAAGGGAGGAACAGAATTGTACCTGCATATTTATCAATAAAGTTATGTTTCTTCTTATTTTATTGTGATTGCCATCTATTTTCTGTCACTTTTAAAATTTATTGCAAACAAATTGGCATGTCCAATGGGACAATCTCTACCTCTCATCTCAACTTTTCAAGCATCAAATAATATCAAGATGACTTCCATGAAGAACAACTCTCAAACAACTGCCTCTAAGGCCACTAGCTCCAAATTCTCTACTGAAGTTGAAGAAATTCTTGGTGTTACCTTTGGAAGTTTAAAAGTTGTTACAAGGAGCAAGGCTACTACGCTAGGACAACAAACACTTCAAGTGTCGTCCACATCAACTCCAGTTTTTGGGTCAGTGACTCCAAAATGATCAAGTTTCTCCACAAATGCTTTAGAAGGAGGAAGCAGTGTTGCTGTAAAGATCAAGAAGACCTTAGCTCTACTTGAGCAATCTGGTTCTAAGAACTCTACCACAAGGGAGAACTATGATTCAACTAATGAATCATCTCCACATGCATTGCATAACGTGAGTCCACAAAAGATTAACTTACTCGACAATCCATGCTAGTCTCCTACATCTCCAATGATTATGCAAACGATGGTGATTGTTGCATCCTCTTCTGAGGAACAACTCGCAAATTTGACGAAGTTGGTTGAAGGATTGGCAAAGCATGTACAACACCAAGAGTCTCGAATTGATAAGTTGATGGATATGATGGAAGGACTTTTAGATGGAGAGCGAGCCATACGCCTGGAAAGGATGTTGCACACTTTATGGAAACATGTAATAATGCTGGCACCTATGGAAACCATCTCGTCAAACAGTTTGTCCGCTCTATAAAAGGAAATCCATTTGATTGGTACACGAATCTCGAACCTAATTCTATTGATAGTTGGGAGCAACTAGAGCACGAGTTTCTCAATCACTTCTATAGCACAAAGCGTACAGTGAGGATGGTAGAACTCACGAATACTCGCCAAAGGAAGGATGAACCGATTATAGATTTCATAAATCGATGGAGGAACGCGAGCCTAAATTGCAAGGATAGGCTTAGTGAAGCTTCTGCAATCGAAATGTGTATCCAAGGAATACATTGGGAGATTTTTTACATCTTGCAAGGAATAAAACCAAAATCCTTCGAAGATCTAGCTACTCGCGGTCATGCTATGGAGTTGAGCATATCCTCTGCTGGAAAACATATGACGTTTGTTAATGATCCTTGCAAAGGAAGGGACAAGAAGGTTTCCAAGAGATGGAGCAAATTTGTGCCCAGAAATGACAACAAAAAATCCATGAATGTTAATGAGTCGCTTGTGAAGTTCACCAAGAATGAGGGCATGAAGCAAAATGTGGGAACGACTTTCCAAGCACGTTCAAATAAAAAATCGACACTAAGGGAGATGCAAGGGAAAAAATATCAGTTCTTGGATTCTAATATTTCTAAGATTTTTAATGAGTTGCTCGAGTTAAAGCTCCTTGACTTGCCAGAGATGAAGCGACCTAATGAAGCGGGAAAAGCTGATGACCCAAATTATTGCAAGTATCATAGACTTGTGAGTCATTGATGTTTGCGTAATCAAGACACAACTTTCGATGCAAGTGCTACGATCGTACAATAGTTTAGTAACCCAACCAAGGGTTGGGATCGTTCCCAAGGGAGTGATTTTGAGAATTAATAGAAAAATATAATTTAGTTCTAACTAGCCGTAGCTAAAGACATTAACGATTAAAAACATAGTAAATTAAAGGGGGACACAAGAGTGTCAATTAACAATAGGGGGTTTTGTCACAAGTAACTAAAAACAACAAAATAAACAAGGATTTCTAAGTAATGAGAAGGAATCCTTGGAATGTGACGGGAATACGGGTTAAGCTAGATTATTAGGTACATGCTTTCGATATAAGATTCATAGAATAATTGTGACTAGGCTAAACTTTAAGTGGGATAAGTTCACTCTTGAGCAACTTACCCTGTTTCAAATGTGTTCCTCTCGGACACCCACTTGCCACATGAAGACCAGTCTACGACTTAACACACTCACTCTCTCGAGTTGAGTGTGTGGGAATGAGACTAGAATTCACTCTCTCGAGTTGAACCTCATGTTGACCCATTCCCACCGGTCATCAAATTAGTAGTTTTAGTTTTACGACCTCTCTCTCGAGCAAGCTGAAAACACATAAATAAACTTGTATTTGCAACTACAAACTCATTAAATTCATCCATAACTAGTAAAAGAAATCACAATTAAACTACGATTAAACAATCAGTAAGTAAGACCCAACAATTATCTTAACCCATATTCGCTAAATCAAACCCCAAGAATAGGGGTTTTTAGACACACATGTATAAGAGATAGAAATTTATACCAAATTGAGCTCGCATTCAACTGGGTATGATGATTTAAGTCTTGATACATGCCAAAATTGAAGAATCCAAGAGACCCAAATCCAAATCTTAAAGATGAAACCCTTTGGATCTTCAGGTTTTCAAAACCCTCTCAAACTTAGAGCAAAAATATCAAAAAGTACTATTCTATATGAAAATTATAATAATTGTTCGACACTTAAAACTACAACTCTAACTAGTATTTATAGTTTTCACAAATTTGTGTTGTAGCGGATCACTCAAGCTCAACAAAAACTTTCGAATGCGCTCACACAATGATGATTCCATTTTCACATGCAAATGTATAATCAATTTAAAGTTTAGGAATCAGATACAATGCTCACACTCACAAAGTTGAACACAATGTCTGCTTTCACCCATAGGTTTGCCCGTATTTCCTATCAACATTTGTTTCAACTTTCTCAAGATCACAAAGTTCTTAACAAAGCTTGTAACGGGGCTGAGTGCAAATTAAGTCTGTGCAAAAATCGGGTCAAATCGTTAACCTGAACTAATTTTTGGTTTATTGGGCTAATGGGTCGGGATATTGGGTAATTGGTTCGAGGCTCGGTTCAGTAAATTTTTTTATTGGATTAATGATTCGAGGGTCGGGTTGGGAAGGAAAAATCTCGAGGTACCCGATACCCTGATAAGACCCGCTATTTTTTCCCCTAATTTCTAATTTCACAATTCTCATTTCTCAATTAGGGACTTAGCCACTTAGGTTTTTTAATTTTTACGACTTGAAAACTCTTCTCGACTCCTCGCTGCTCCTCTCGTTTCTCCAAATTCCAAACTCCAAAGTTTCTCCAATCTCCAAACTCAGGCGAGGTTAGAACTTGACTCCAGTCACTCAGGCGTCCAGCGAGGCGACGACTTCTCCAGTCACTCAGGCGAGGACGCAACTCGCAAGGTAACGACTAACGATGACACCTCAAGCCTGCAATTTTTTTATTCGTTCCATTTATCATCATGTATGTCTATTTTCATGATTCAAACGAATGAATAGAATATTGACTTGTTAATCGAGCTTCAGTTACTCGTTTGTTGTCTAGTCGGATTGAGATATGAATTCAGTGCATTTGTGTACTATATTCTGGTCAAATGGATGATTTTCGCAATGGTGGAGTTCATTTGTAGCAGCCTATTTTGCATTGGTGTTAAAATTTCCTCCTTTAAATGTCATTTGTTGGTAGTCTAATAGGTGAACAAGCTAAAATTTCAGAAGTTAGAAACTCGACTTCTCAAAACTAGACTTTGAGTCTTACTTTTCTCAGTTCTCACGACTTCTGCACAGACCTACTCTACTCTCCAGTTTTAGGTTCTCAATCGCTCACTACTCATGCCTCACAAGTAAGTCTCAAAATTTTAAATTCACTTAATTTCAAGATTTCACTATGAACTATATATGAAGTGTGATGTTTGGCATTACTGTTTTATTTGAATTGACATTCGGTTTATTTGTCATTTTTGCTCATTTGCTTGTACTTGTCTTTTAGTTGCTGCTTTGTGTGATATTGTGATGTGTCTATCGTCATGACTCATGTGTGTAAAATTTGATTCTACTTAGTCAACTGATTGTACTTTGTAGTTCTTGTTTTAATAAAACTAATTACTCTTTGTTTTGTTCCTTCAAGGCTTCAATAGTTCATTGCTTTGTCGACCTCTTATAAAAAATAGTTCAATAAACTATTATTTTATATCTTTTCACAATTTTTGGTGAAAGTATCATGGCTGAAAATACAATAATTGATAAGGTTATTGGTGAAAGTGGAGCTTCTAATTCAAATGCAATAGGTCAAAGTCAAACTGTTGAGTCCCAAGTAAAGAAAGGAAGGAAAAAAAAATCTCGTGCGTGAGATCATTTTTCTTATAAAACTGATTCTGATGGAAGTGAAAAGGGTGTTTGCAACTATTGTAAGAGAGAGTATTTTGTTGACACAAAAGAACATGGTACAACGTCAATGCTTATTCATATAGCCATATGCCCAAAGATGTCTTATAATATTGATATTAAACAATCAAGATTAACATTTCAACCAATGATAAGGGGTAACAAGGGTGATGTAGTTGTTGTTCCATGGAAATTTGACCAGGAAGAGTGTAGAAAGGCCTTGTGTCGTATGGTAATTATTGATGAACTTCCTTTCAGATTTGTTGAAAAGGAAGGTTTTAAACAATTTATGAAAGTAGCACAACCTTGTTTCCACATTCCTTCCCGTACCACTGTGACTTGTGATTGTTTTGATCTTTTTTATGAAGAAAAACATAAGTTGATGGCTGTTTTTAAGGAAACACAAAAAGGGTGTCTTTAACCACGAATACTTGGACTTCCATTCAAAGAATCAATTATATGATCACTATTGCTCATTGGATTAATAAAAATTGGACTATGCATAAACGAATTATCAATTTTTGTCCAATCTCTAGTCATAGAGGTGAAGATCTTGAAAAGTCTATTAGTAAGTGCTTACATGAGTAGGGATTGCATCAAATATTCACTATTACAGTTGATAATGCTGGTTCAAATAGTGTGGCAATAACTGAGTTATATAAGCAATTAACTAAATGGGGGACCAACCTAATGGGTGGTAGCCACCTTCATATAAGGTGTCTGGCTTATATTGTAAATCTTATTGTTCAAGACAGTACAAAAGAAGCAAATGTGTGTATTGAACGAGTTAGGCAAGCAGTGAGATACATCAGGCAATCTCCTGCTAGGTGGAAAAAGTTCCAAGAATGTTGTGAAGATGAAAATCTTGCTAAAAAGTATTTATGCTTGGATATTCCTACAAGGTGGAATTCCACCTACATGATGTTAAATTGGGTTCTTGAATATGAAGGTGCAATTGTAGAGTACACCGATCGTGATATTGGCTTGTCACTACATCTTAAGTTTGTTGATGTTGTGGATAAAAATTCCACAGGTACACTTTTGAGTAGTGATTGGGAGGGCATAAAGAGAATTACAAAATTTCTTGAAATGTTTTTTAATCTTACTTTGAAGATATCTGGATCACGATATGTTACATCAAATCTTCATTTTCTTGAAATTTGTCAAGTTGGTGTTTACTTGAATCAATTGATATCAAATGAAGATCATGTTTTGGCTAAAATGGCAGAAAATATGAAGGCGAAATTTGACAAATATTGGGGTGATATTGAAAAGATGAATACGATGGTTTTCATACCATGTGTTTTGGATCCTCGTCACAAATTTAGCACTCTTGGCTTTGCACTTAAGAAGACGTTTGGAGAAAAGGGGGCTGCTGTAGAAATTGGTGTGCGAACGTACATGAAATCTTTGTTTAATGAGTTTACAATGCCTATTTCAAATGATAAAAATGGCCAATGTTCTTCAATTGAGGTGGATACTTTTGATTCAAGGTCTCTAGGAGGCTTAGGAATTATTTTTTAACAATTACAAAAACATACATTTGAAAATGGAGGAGCAAGTTCAAAGCCAGAATTAGTTAAATATCTTGATGAAGAAATTGAAGTTGGAAATTCAGATTTTGATGTATTACTTTGGTGGAAAGTTAACTCACCTAGATTTCCACTTCTTTCTGAGATGGCTCGAGATGTGTTGGCTATTCTCGTTTCAAGTGTGGCGTCTAAATGTGCTTTTAGTACTGGAGGGCGCATACTTGATTCATTTAGGAGTTCATTAACTCCTAAATTGGTACAAGCTCTAGTGTGCCTTCAAGATTGGCTTCGAAGTGAGCCACAACCCATAAGTATTGAGGAAGATTTAGATTTTCTTGAGCAACTTGAAGAAGGTAAGAAAAGAACCTTATTGTTTAAGTCTTAAGCCTTGACTTGTTATCGTATTTCTCTTTAGATTTGGCTAAACTTGGAAAAGAACTTTGCATTGATGACATGTAAAATTGGAGGTTTCCTTCACTAACTCTACTAAAGGAGAAGGAAGGTATATGTCTTACTATTGAGGTGGATTTTTATATACACGTGTTATCTATGTCTGATTTATGATTGACTTCTCTTTTCTGATGACTAATGAGTATGTTAAATTATAGTTAATACAAATACTTGTGCAAAACAAGCTCCCTGTAGAACTTGGTGTTCTTCATCAGTTTATCTTGACTTTTCTTTCATTTTTAGCCATCAAAATATCTAATACTTTCTCTGTTTCTTTGTCAAACAGATTTCATCATGCCTCGACTTCATGGTTCTAATGTTCAATCACCTGTTTGGAGTCGCTATGAAAAGCTTGAAGAAAAAAAGATGGATTGTGGACAATAAAATGTGTTCATTGTGGCCGTGTTACTTATTACCATTCACACAAAACTGGGACTGCCTCCTTAAGGAAGTATGTTAAGCGTTATTTGGAAAACAGGAATCGTAATCATCAACTTTCAAGGATTGATGACTAGTTATTTTTTGTTTACTTGAACGTGAGCTTTTATTACTATGTTTGGAGTTAATTTTCATGTTGTGTGACTGCTATTTTTAATTTTTGAAATTCTATTTGTGACAGTGACTTTATGTTGTGCTGCATTTTGACTTCTGCAATGTTGCTGACTTGCAGCTTGTAGTGCTGCTATTTTATTCCATTATTTTAATATGATATTCCATATTTGTGTTGAAAAGTTTATGTAAGTGTTATTGTGTTGAGTATTGAGAGTTTGGTGTTGCTGGCGCCTGGCCATGAGTTGTTGGCTTGCTGTTGTGTTGACTGTTGAGTGTTTGGTGTTGTTGAATTGTTGTGTTGTGTTGAAAGTTGGGTGACGGCAACTAGCAAGGGCCTTATGGGTATTGTTGTTGTGTTGATTGTTGAGAATTTGGAAAATATGTTGAGTTGGTAATTGGTATTGCTAAGAATTGATATACAAAATAGGTCGTAACTATACATGATTTCATTTATATATAATACTTTTATTACCATATTTGGTTTTAATATTCTTTAACTTTTTTAAGTTGTAGTACTACTTTGCAGTTTGCCCCTTGGTGACAGCCTTTAAAAAGAAAATGTTTTGCCTCTGTTTCGTTCTTGTTTCCAGTTTTCTGATTCAAATTGTAGTCTGTGTGGAGTTGATTAGTTTAATTATATTGTCTTCAATTCTTCATGTGATTTTTTATTTTAAAAAATTGTGTGATAAGTTAACGGTTAACTCGATAACCGATTAACAGATAACTTAATGGTTCTTTAACAATTTAGCTAGTCTACAAACCGATAACCGATAAGCAAAATCGATAATGTTCAAAATCGAACCGAATCGACCGATATGCAGCCCTAGTGCAAGTGTATGGTCATTTCGGCTCAGTGACTTTTATCCTCATGAAATGTGGTGCTCTCAACACTTCCTTTCTTTTTCCTTCATCATTTTCATTAATGCATCATAGGTCATCCTATTATTCGCTATTGTTCGGAACCCTATTTCTTTTGTACTGTATTCCACAACTTTCTTTTTTTTTTTTATTTATTTATTCTTTTCTTCTCTTTTTTTTTTATATGGAAGGGTTTCATTTTTCTCAACACCATGGGTTAAAGGAGACTTTCCTTGCACTTCTTGACTTTCCCTTTTCGTTTTCACCACACTCCCAAGTTAGACTTTTGGCCTAACTTGGCTATTCAATTAACCACAATTCAAGAGGATTATAGGTAATAGATTAAGAAAGGTCTAGTTTTCATCAATTTCTTCCAAAGAAAGGTAAGGCTCAAAGGGTGCTCAAGAGAGAATCACACGCTCACAAGCTAGGTCACAAAAGAGGTATATGTCAAATTGGTTCACACTCTTCGAAGTTGCCTAAGATCATATCAAGAGAAAGTTTTACTTAGCCAACTGGACCAACATGACAAATTCTAGGTGTTGTCATGCATGGTTCCAGGTAAGCTTATCACACAAGGCATCGACACTTAAGTCAAACAAGACTCCACATTTTCGCTAGTGTGCAACGGTCATTATAAGAGAATCGATTTGATAAATGGCTAATCACAACAAGACGCAAGAGTATAAACTGTGCACGGCACAACAAAAAATAAAATAAAAAAATTACTCACTCCCCCAGAACTACGTTGTGACTTGATCCTCTTCACTGCGGTACGTAGGCGCTTAGAATATATCCTAAGTTCAGTTGCATGAGTGTCAAAAAATCAAATGTTCCCACTTGATCTGTCACATGACAGTCAAAGCGATAAGTATTTTGTTTTATCTTTTGTCTCATCAAACTTTAGACTTGTACGAAGTATTGATGGGTCAATGAAGGGGGGCAAACCCTTATAAAATATGAGTTTCTTTAACAGTATGCTTGAAGTCTTTAAATTTAGCCAAGTATGCAACTTGAAGTCTTTAAATTCTTTGAGTTTACAAGTTGAAGTATTAGAATCCTCTAAGTATACAAGTT
>JAJOOH010011926.1:0-12070 GCA_029582605.1 Solanum gracilifrons | reverse complement strand
ACTTATTAAGTGTTGAATAGCATTTTTAATAGTGTGAAGCCTTTTGAGAAAGATAGTGTAAGTTTGTTTCAAAAGAGAAAAATACAAGTGATATTAAGGGTATTTTTGAGATGTTTTATTTTAATCGTTGCTATCAGAGTCAATGGTTCAACAAGACAAGTACGGAGATGACACTGAAAAATATAGTCTTACGTGCTACTCACACTGAAAATACCATTTTGGTAGGATTTATTGCAATATAATGAAGTTGATTAGTTAGTTATAACGTAACGTAATAATTTTCTTGGGACAAACTTTAGAAGATGAAAATGAAGTGTAACAAATTCATGAAATCTTTTTATGTTGGATAAAAAATAATTCATGGAATCTAATCAAATATAATACCTTGAAAATGAAAGGGTTGAAATAGAAAGGCACGTAAATATTTCTTTCAAACGTAACTTTTTGTTAACCATTCGATATTTGAAGTTTATAACTTTGCATAGCATTTGTCGTATTAAGGGATTTTTTTAATATTTTCATTTTAGAAAAAGGCAAGTGTAAAGATATAATAGCAACGTAAAATTGTTGTATTTTCAATTTGATATGTCGATAATCAGACTTTTCATCAAAAAGTTTCATTGATGAGCCATGATGTAGGTTGGAAATTAGCGATATTTTGGTAGTGTTTCTCTTACTAGTTATCAATGACGGTTGTTGTGTGATGTATGAGATCCCTATTGTCATGTCCCGCCACTTTGTCAGTCAAATTTTGCATCCGGATAGGGGTGGAAGATTCTAGGACTCTAAGTCCATGACATTACACCTTTAATCATTACGTTTTAGATAGTGTTTTTTCTTAAATGAACCTTACGTGACGTGAACCCAGATTAATCAAATCCCCAATGACCCTGAGTGAGAAATCAAGAAAAATATGTTATTATTTGAAGATAATTTGTTGAAAGAGACATAAGAGTTTTCTTTTGGGCTACAAAAATTTCACCATGGAAGAGTAGGAATTTTGTGGGCTTTTGGGCTGTTAATGTACATACAAATGGGCTAGGAATTAGTTGTGGGCCTAATTAATGAAATGTAGAAGAAATTAGAGAGTGGACTATTTAAATCTCTTCCCCTCCAAAAGATTTCGTCGTAAATCTCTTTTAGAAAAACGAAACGTTAATTAGATGACAATCTAATATTTTATCAGTAAGGTTGAACTATGTATAAGCCAACGTTGGACCTTAGTTTAACATTGCTCACGAGATTAAATTTTCAAGAGGTATATTTATATAATTTTTTTGAAATATGGATAAAATTGAATGACGGCCTCAAAAGAATACTTGATCGTAAATTAACCCGCCCCTCTCTCCCCCTCTTCGTTTTCTTTTTGTTTCTCTATCAGATGTTCGACATCCACTTTAGAGTCTGACTAAAATGAATTCTTATCGGTCGATTAATCTAAATTTGTGCCAGGTAATCTCATTTTGGAAAAATAAATGCCTCCTACTAACGATAACTTTATTCACGAGACTCGAATATGAAACATTACCAAACTAATTGTAGATACTAAATTAAATTCAAATTTAATATCTCACTTGTCGCTTTCATGAAACTTCAATCACAATTCTGAGCCCAAATATTAAACTCATATAATTTGACATGACTTTTCATTTTTCAAATATTAAAAGGTTTTCTTGAATATGCACTCCACCTTTTTATGCGTCTTACTTTTTTTTTTTTTAATTTCTCGTCCGATATTCGATCCGATTAATCTGAATTCGCGTCGGAAAGTCTCACATTGAGAGTAGGCGCTCTCTATCAAAGGTGATGTACCTAGAGAACTCAAGCCTGAAATCTCTAATCAAGAATGAAATAGTACTTACCACTCTACCACAATTCTTATTAGTACTGTTTTATTTGTTGGAAACGGATCGATGACTAAATAAAATTGATAAAATATTACAAAACGGTGGCCACCTAGGCGTGATTCATGCTCTACATGACTACATCGCATAAAAAATAAATCATCAAAGATTATTAATGTTTATGTATTAATTGAATCAGTGAGTTAAGGGTACAAAATGATTATACATGATTTTTTTTTGAATATTATAATAGTCTCATACATACAATCATGAATAATAATTCCTCTGTCTCAATTTATGTAATCATATTTAATTGAACGCGATTTGTAAAAAACTAAAAAGACTTGAAAATGTAAATCAAATACATATAAACTGAAGTTATCTTTCTTATATGAAGTTATTCAATCTTAAAGCTATAATATAAAATCTGTTAAAGAATAACAGAATCACAATCATCTTACGATAATCTTTGAGGTTGAACAACTTAAAAAATATTTTTATAAAAGTGTCATCATGCGATGTTTTGTAATATTATTTTTATTGAGCGTTTATCTAACCAAAATCATGCCTCAGAACGTCACTAATGTTTCATTTAGAAGTTTTATTTATTTTAATTTATTAAATAAGTCTTCTTCTTTTATGTCCTGTTGTTGTATCAAATAGATAGTCTATCAAGTTAGAGAAAGGTTTTTTCTTTTAAGAAAAAATAAATCTCTAATATTTGATATTACAGTTTCGACTAAATTAAATTCGCACCACATAAGATCTATTCAAGAGGAAAACATTTTCTAACAAATCTTTTTCATATACAGTTACAGGGCTCATATTCAAAATCTTTGATTAAATGTGAATGAATCTTATCTATTTTAACACAACTTTATCGATTAAAAAGAACAAATTGTTTATGCTTCAAGATAGTCAACTAACTACATCATGCATTAATGTCTCAAACAATTAATTAGGAATTTATAAAATAATAATAATAACAAAAATAAAAATAATAAAACATGTGTCATGCCATTTGAGCCTTGAAGCTGTTCCTTATTATTGCTGGGGACTTAATTTGTCGGTTCGATATGATACTTAAAAATTGTGATATATTTTGATTTTTTAAAAAAATGTCATAATACTAATTAATATTGAACTTGTTCAAACGTAACACGATTTGATTTTTTCTTTTTTCAATTTTCAAGTGCTATTCGATAACTTTAATGACTATATAGTGACAGATTCATGATTTGAAAGTCGTGAATGTTCATTTCCTTTTGGCATAAAGTTATTTTCTGAAAAGGATTTCCTTTTAAAAGCTTACTAGTATTTTATAGTTTAATTAGTAAATGCAATATTAAAAATAGAAAAGTGGAAAAATAATAAATTGAAAAAAAAGAAAAGAAGTAAGCAAATAGCCGTGAAAAGCTATAAAAGAAGAGTAAAAATGTAATAAAAAAATTTCAATTTGCCTTTTTTCTATTAAAATAAGACTTTGGCTGTACTGGGATTCTAACCCTCACACTCAAGGATATAAACACATCGAGGGAATTGTACGTATAGAGATTCAAAAAAGTATCAATATGATTCAGGTCATATTTTTATGGGATTCACAAAATTATTAATAGAAAGTCAATCGCGCGGAATTGAAGAATTACAAATGACCTTATAAAAAGAATTTTATTGTATAAATCGAAAATTGAACATTGCTATCATACAAGAATTGCAAAATCTTACGGAAACCTTGCAGAATTTATAGCTAGACAAGTAAAGAATAGAGTTTCATTTCGAAAAGTAATGAAAAAGTTAGAAACGTCAAGAAAAAAAAGTTTAAAATAGAATCAATTAATTCAACGAGTTCTTAACTTTCACTAAAGATTTTTATATACGTCCTTCTATAGATATGAAATATAGAATAAAAAAACTTTAACTTCAGCTTGAGAATCAAAACACCCATCAACCGTTTTGGTTAATAGGTACTCATGAATACATTATTTTAATTTTTATTTTTTTCTATATACATATACACAGTCTCCGTCGGGATCAATGGGTGCTCAAGCACCCAATACTGTGTGCTTAAATATATCTTAAATCTGCCCCTATATATATATATATCTTAAATATCCTTAACGGAATTTCTAATAAAGAAACTACAAATAACAAGACCATATACCTGTATTAATTTAGACCAATTTCCAAATATCCTTTTTCAACTTCGACTTCAATCACTTTTTTTCTTTTCAAAATTCAACCAAATCATACCCAAATGACTATACAATATACTTCCTGTATATCTTTATAGTACAAAATTTTCACCAAATAAAAATATCTTGATACGTTAACATGATTTGATTTTGATAGTGTTATTCGATAACTTTGATATATATATATCTTAAATACCTTTAACAAAATTTATAATTTCGTCAAAATAAAGAAACTAAAATAACAAGACCACATTGATGATGAACTTTGTATTAATTAATTTCATCTAGGATAAGGCCCCAACTAGTGCCATTGCACAAAGCACACTAACACATGTTACATGTTAAGTCAAATCAAACTTTCAAATACCCTTTTTCAACTTCGACTTTAATCACTCTTTTTTTCTTCAGAATTCAACTAAATCATATCTGAACGTCTATATTTCTTCGTATATAGTTATACTTCAAATTTTTCACCAAGTAAAAATGTTTTGATAAGTTTATCTCCCATTCCATCAGCATAAGGAAATAAATGACCACCACCTTTAATTTCATGATATTGAATCCATGGTAATTTTTGTGCAATATATCTTTGTAATATAACAGGTACTAGTCCATCTTCATCACCTTGCCATAAATGAACAGATCCTTCATTTTTATCAAATGGATTTTTTAAATCCATTGGATCAAATTCCCATGTACCAAATCCAATATTTACATCTCTATGGAGTGATTCAAATTCCCCTTGTTGTCTAATTTGTGCCTGAAAAGGAATGGATTAATTAACAAATAAGTTACACTCAAATAAATTAATATTAATATTAAAATTAAAAAAAGAATTGAAATGTCGAGGGGGGTTCAGATCTAAAATTTGAGGTTATTTCAGAAAAAATTGAGCTAGTTTTGAACTGAATTTATTTTACTAGATCCTTGTAACCTCCCATTAGTCTATGTACGAGATAACTTAGCCCATCAAGACTTGGACAGAAGAGAAAAGATCACCTAATATTTTTTTGACACGGAAATTTTGTAAAAATCATTAATATTTCAATGCCATTTATTTTATTTTACGTGACATTATTTCCTCTTTAATAAGTTCCAATTAGAAAGAATGGCCCCTTTTGTAAGATATCTTATCTTTAAATTTCTCATTTTTTTACCCTTCATTACATAATTTTTTAACCACACAAATATCATGACAAATACCAAAAATCTTCTCTCCTAATCTTCGTGCCCAACCAGATAAATTCACCTAAAAATGGAATTGAGGGAGTAATAAACCCCGATCCCAACATTTCAAAAGTATAATGAGTTCGGTGGCAAGAACTATCAAACTAAAACCTTGAATCTACATCTATGCCAATAATTAGACGAAAGTCAATCATTCTTTCTTAACCTTCATGCCTAGTTAAATAAACATCTAAAGTCAACCAAAGGAAGTACCAAACCTCCAAACTCATAATTTCAAAAAAAAAAAAAAAAAAAACGTAACGAGTAAGTAGAAAAATTATAAAAATTGAATAGCGTAACGGGTCAAGTTTAAATCCTAAATTCTCGCTCAATTAAAGTAAGAGCAAAGTACAAAATAATACTTACCCTGTATTTTTCTTGTGAGCCAGCAAATCTTGGTCCTAATTGCATATCTTGAGTTTTAAAAATATCAGGGCTATGAGCTGCAACACTAGAAGATGGAAAATATTTTTGAGTGTTCCACCAATAAGTTAACCATGGAAGATAATGACCAACTCTAAGTGTCCATTGATCAGGCAAAAGTTGATCATAATATGATTTTGTTGACAAATTTGATGGGAAACTAGGCCACCAATAGTTAACCACAGGTGTTAGAAGTGCTGCTCCTGCCAATCTGTTACAAAACAAGTTTACGTTACGTTATATATACTGACAGTATAAAAAAAAAAAATCTACACTAACGCTTGTTCAGACTCTTCAAAAATGTTGACTGGCGTGTGTCGGAAAGTATAGTACCGTTTTGGACGATGTGACACGGGTAGGACAATATATTTGGAGAGTCAGAGCAACATAACTTAAAGTTACAATAAGTTGAACGGCTAATTTTTACTAAGAAATTCATTTGTAATTACTTGTAAATATTTTTTAAACCGTCAGTGTATTAGATAACAAATGGTACAAGAAATGCAACAACAATAACACATCCAGTATGATTCCATAAGTGGGGTTTGAGGAAGGTAGAAGTACGTAAACTTACCCCTACCTTTGTGTGAGGTAGAGAGACTGTTTCCGATAGACGACCCTCAACTCAAGAAAAGCGATTAAATGATTAATACCTGTGAGGAATATATTTGAGACATCCCCAAACTACTTGTCCACCCATGGAAAATCCAACAACATAAAATTTGGATCCCAATTCCAATTGATCTGCTAATTCTTCAATATCAAGAGCTAAACTCTTTGGTGTTCTTTGTGGATGAGGATCACTTTCACCATAACCAGGTCTATCAATTGACACAATATATATTCCCAAACTCTCAATAACATCCTGCACCACAACATATTATTGTAGCAATGTCGGAGTCAGAAATTTATATAAAAGGGGAGTACGTTGCTCGAATTTTCTGAAAATATTATCGCACCCATATCAGATCTACAATACATTCGGAGGATTTAACACACCTCCGACTATAATTTTTGAAAAATTCGAGCAACATAGCAAGGGGGATTTAGAAAGAAACTACAATAACTTGTGACCAAACTTAAAATATTGAACCCCCTTTGTCATTATACTAAGCCTTTTCGAGGTGATTCAACAGTTTATATATATATGTAAGAAAAATCTTTTTTTTTCTTTTATCCGCACGATTGAACCCCCTAATTCCTACCTTGCTCTGCCCTGCCTAAAAAATTGAGAGAAAAGAGTTCGAATAAACCCCCTTCCACCCTTCAAACTCCGTTCCTGCCTACGACAAGCAATGACGGAGCTAGGAATTTATATGTCATGATACCTAGTATTTGAACTTGTGACCAAAATCAATTTTTGTCACTACACTAGAATTTTTTTTTTCATATCAAGAAAATTCAACCGTTCATATTGACCGATAAAAACTCATTTTTTCTCTATCCTTGCAAAAAAAAAAATTGATGAATGAGATTAAATGAACCCCTTAGTCTTACCTAGCTCTGCCCTTGCCTAAAAAATTGAAAAGAAGGGTAAAAAGGGAATTACATGAGAAAGAGTGGTGGCAATAACAACATCATGTCTACAACAATCAAATCCATGGATGAACACAATTTTGTACTTTGCTTCATTTTTCGAAACACCTTGCTCTTTATACGCCAAATGCCTTCCATCGGAGAGTTTTATTCGTGGTGCAGTGATGGGATTGCCACCGGGGGAACCACAAATTTTCGGAGGAGGTGGTGTAATTGCTTGATAAACATATGCCAACAATCCAATCAAGAAAAGTACAAGAATCTTCCTAGTCATACCTGAAATGTTTACAAATTTGGTAACTAATTTTTAGAGCTAAAAATAGAGAAAACAAGTTAAATTTTTCATGAATAAACAAAATTTATAAAAAGAATGAAACAATTACATCAAGATTGCAACAAATTGAATGAATGACAGTTATAAATGTTTTACCTACCTCCAGTATAACTACTTTTTACATTGGCATTAAAAACGTGTGGTCCTGTGATCAATAAAGTAAATCAGAAACGAAAAGATAATTTCTTTCCATCTGACTAATTAAATGTTGAAGGATAGAGTTATTCAATACATGTACTGATAATTGAGAGATAGTAGGTAACTGATAGAATAGATCGTTACAAAAAAAAATAACAAGAATAATTTTGTGCATTTACAACAAGGTGTTTTTTTATCACCTTGCTTGCATCTCGACTATCAAATACCTCATGGCATAAGTATTGAGTAACTCTGACAATTACTAAGATCTAGACATATGAAAAGATATTGACTTAACATATTTTTGTCTCTATTGAAATTTTAAACCCCGAGTTCTCGTAATTTTCACTCATTTCATTAACCGCTAGACTCTTTCCTTTGAAGCAAATTGAGGGATGCAACACAAGACCTTCCTCTTATTAATTCAAACATATTGCAACCAACATCTAAAGCTAAAAAAATCACAAGTTTTTTCCACATAAAAATGCTTAGACTATGTTTCTCCAATAAAAATATAGCAGCATTTCAAATATATATGAAAAAAAAAATTAAAAAATGAAGAAAAAAGAACCTGAGGTAGTAGGGGACTCTGCCATTTTTGTGAACTTAGTGAAATAACAGTGGTGACTCTTGTGGATGTCCTTGTTTTATAGGAGTTATAAAAGATCTAGAAGAGAGAGGAGCTACATAGTTTGACTAATAGAGAGATATGTGACCGATTCAGAATTTTGACTTTATAAATTGATCCTTTTAAGATTTTATTAATATATTTTTAAAATTTATAGTATTTTATATATAATTTTTCATGTCCAAATTTACGATTAAGCTTAGACTGCTTGACTCTCAAAATCTGAATAGCGTCATAAGGGAGTCATTATTTTTAAATACAGAAAGATATCTTTCTTTTTTTTAAAAAAAATAACAATGTAAGTGTATCACACAAATCGGCATAGAAGGAGTAATTGTTACTCCCTATTTTTTCCCAAATTTATCTAATGTTATATCTATTTTGATATATCTTAAATAGAATTATATATTTTTACATTTAGAAATAATTTAATTTTAAACTTCTCATTATAGCTATAAAGTATATTTCTCTTATCTTAAAGCATGTATTTGAAAAGTTGTTTTTTAAGTGAACTTTATATATGTTCAATCAAATATTATCATATTTATTAGAATAAAGAAAATATATTTATTTCCTAATTTTCAATAATAAAAGATATATTTTATATTTTACTTAATTTAAATAAAATCGATATTGAATCCTCCCCTAATAAATACAAGGTCAACTTATTATACATTTGCAAGTTGTAACCCCATGTGCACTATGCAGTTGGTTCACCTAGGAATATGAGGGGGTGATAATATCAATGTTTGCATTTTATTTTATTTATTATTACGTTATTTACGTGTTTTACCTTTTATTTTAAGTGAATTAATATTTTTTGTGTCAATTTATTGTAGGCAAACGTCGAATTTTTAGAGTTAAAAGTTTGAATTTTGGTTGAGGAGATGATTTTTTTACTCCCTCTCCCTCTGTCCCTAATTACTTGTCCACTTTTTCTTTTTTGTTTGTCCCTAATTACTTGTCTATTTTGACAAAATCAAGAAATGACAATTTTTTTACCTATTATACCCTCAATTAATTACTTTGAAAAAGATGGATCTTCTTGAAAATCTTAAGTTTTTAATTCATCACTTCATAATTTATAGGGATAAAATAGTAATCTCACTATGTCATTAATTGTTGTAGTAATACATGTGTCAATTCAAAAGTGGACAAATAATTAATAACAGAGGGAATATAAATTATAATAATTGCACATGATATGTTTTTTTTGGTTTCTCACTCGATGTCCGGAGTCCACATTGGGGCTCCGACTAAATCTGGATTAGGCACTGCAGGGTCCATTCGGGTGTTGCGCTCCCAACATGATTTTATCCATAACCAAGGCTCGAACCCGAGACCTCTGGTTAAGGGTGAAGCACTCCCATCAGTGCACCATAATTCATATTGGTCACATGATATGTTAAAATCATAAGATTTAAATACTGTTTTAATATGTTATAGGTATTTTTAAATTGAGATTTTAAAATTCTTATTTTTTTATTAAAAAAGAGAAAAATAATTGATCACGTCAAATCAAATAACATTAAATAAAATGGGGAAGTACTTGTTATATGGACCACTTGGCCTTGGAAAATTTTGTACTAGTCAAATTAAGAAATTCTTCATCACGCAAATTGAGATATTAATTTAATGATGAATACTTAAATGAAATTTAGATGTCTAGTAGTAATTAAATGAAATGTAGATGTATAAGCAATAAATAGTTTTATGTATACATACATGTCAACTAATTTGTGTTAGAAATCATTTTTAATTTAACATAATAAATGTGTCACATATTTTGGAGTACTTTTCATTCAACGTGTTTTACATTTTTCTAATATAAAGGATCACAAAAATTTTAAAAATATTTTACTTTTTTCATTATTCTTAGACTTTATTTTCATTCAAACCGTAGAGAGATTAACATGTTTTGGAGATATGATTGTGAAACACGTTAAATAAAAAGGTCATAGGACTTGTGAATTCGTGACTGATAAAATTAACCCATGAAACACAACATAAGGTCAACTTATCGGGTCAATAATTTATTTATTTATTAACTCAATTTATTTAAAAAAAATATTAACTAAAAATTATAAAATTTGATCTCGATAATAAATAAGTAGCACATAAATTAAAACATAATAAATTTGACCAACACCATGTGCACTCTGCCCTTTGGTTACCAAAGAAGATCCCACTTTTAGATAGGAAATCTTATTTAATGGATTGCTCTTGAGAATGAAGAAGAATGTAGTACTCTCAAAGGACCCCATCAAATGAGTTCTTTAATTTAGCGGTTTCGGTAATAATTTTAATTTTTTTATTATTAGATTATCGATTTTTAATGGTTTGAAAATTTTCTTAATGAGTTAATCAATATCTCGATAGTAAATTAATAAATTATATTTATGTGATTCAGTATATAAAGTCTTTGATTAAGAGTTTAGTTTCATACTTTTATTTTTTTGTAGTCTCTCAAGTTCTCGATTATTCTATAATGTGTTAGTATTTGCTTTTGAGCAAAATACAATCTCTCAATTCTTGTGCATGTTGATTTGGTTTTCCATCTTATTTCTACCTGTTTTTAGTGACTTTTTTAGTGTCAAATCTAAACGGTTAAACTGATAACAATCAATACAACGATCGATAAATTAATATCTTAATGATTGTATAACGATTTAATAACCGCTAAATCAAATCAATAAACTATAAAATCAAAATAAACCGACCGAAACGTCGCTCTAGTAAAAAATAATATATTACTAGTAATTGTTAAGTATTTAAATATGTCAAATATTTCTATGTTATATGTAGACGTCGTTATGGAAATGATTAAACTTTATATTGATTATGGCTTTGGACCGGCATCTCTAAGCCACCACTTCAAGACTTTTGGTTTCACTATTTTATTTTTTGAATTTTAACTCAAAAGATGGTTCAATTGTACTCGGTGTTTAATTTTTATATTGAAATTTGATTAAATTTTGATTTGTGTTGAGAAATTCCACGTTAAGGAATAAAGCGCTCTCTAATAAATATTACTCTATTTTTGAAAAAATACGAATTCAAGACTTCTGATTAAAATTAGAAGAGTACTTACCAGTTACCACTATATTACAATATGTGTAGCCTGAAATTAGATTTATCTCAAGTCAAATATGCTTTTTACCTCTTTTCCATTTTGTCTTTAATTTTGTTTCTTTTTTTCAATGCTTTCTACTTTCTAGACATTGTCTGACATTTACATTTGATTATTTTACATAATATGTGACATTAAAAAAGTAAATAAAGAAAGTAACATAACTTGTAAATGATTTGCAGATTTCTCATGCTTTTGAAAACACTTCTGATATAAAATATAATATATTTAATTTATTATATTATATAAATATAAATAAAGCATATAATTGTCCACTATAATCCAATTTTTAGGAGAATTAAATATGACAGATAAAGAATATATGTCTTGAGTATGGAACACATGTTGGATTTTATTGTCATGACAAAATCTTTCCAAACCCTAAAATAATATGCTACACACTATTATTTTTTATTTTTCGCCTGATGACTCGATCTGTTTTATGGTTTTATTGATTTAAATTTATGAATTTTTATCAAAAATTTTTTGGAGATAGTATTTAGTAAACAGTTTTTTTTTGTTTTTTTATTTCTCTTGTGATTTAAGAATATAAATCTTGTAAAAAAATATTGGACTACGTCACAAAAATTTGCAATTGATTTTGTTTTGACCATTATT